>PISX010014130.1:0-54110 GCA_004024625.1 Mellivora capensis | reverse complement strand
AGAGGAAGAAGCAAGTTCCCTGCTGAGCAAGAAGCCTAACGCTTGGCTCTATCCTGTGATCCTAGGATCCTGGGATCCCGGGATCCTGTGATTATGACCTGAACCAAAGGCAGGCACTTAACTGACTGAGCCACCCAGGTGTCCAGAATTACCTTATTTGAATCTAATTAAAACTCAGTGAAGTGGACTGTTTTTTTTTTAATTTTACGAATAAAATATGAATAAGAACACTGACTCTTACAGATTACATGATTTGTCCAGTATCACATAAGCAATGATTAGGACCTGTTTTTATACCAGTAGAAATATTCTTATATTATGCCATTGTGCTGTAATAACTATGACATGATGTTCAGAAGATAAAAGAGCCTCAGTAATAGAATAATATTGCCCTGAGAAAGAGTTTGGGAAATGGAAGCACTCAAATTCATCACGTTAAATCTTAAGCAATCATAATAGCTTACATTGTATAGAATTTTATATGAACAAAAAGGAACCAGGGAAATAGAACACACATAAATTTTATTGTTGTCCAAGTAATTCTTAATGAATTGTGAAGTGTAATTCAAATTTTAAGAAAGGATTTTTGAAGTAGAAAAAGTGTAATATAAAACAAAAATTAACAGTTTGGATCTCACTAGTCTTATGAGTTCTGAGGAAGTTTTGTACATCACATGGTGGGAGAGGAGGAAAGTTATACCTTATAGTTGGTTTTTAGTATTTGTAGAGAAAAAGAAATAAACATCTTCAGAAATATTTGTTAAAATGTAATGCCAATATCTGGTGGAATAGAAACAGAAAAACAAATTTGCATGCTATTAGACTGGAGGAAACAGGAACTGTTTTTGAAACTACAAAGAAACGAACATATATCAACAGCAGCAGCCAATGTTTATTGAGTGTTTATTGTCTGTCAGTGCTCTAAGCACTTTATGTGAATTAACTCTTATAGTAATTCTTAAAGTGAAGTAGGTACTATTTTTAATATAGTTCTATTTTGAGTATACTAATACATAGGAAACAAACACATTTTTCTGAAGATTACACAGCTCTTAAGTGACAGAGCCAGGATTCCCAAGGAGGCAAAATTGCTTTAGGTTCACACTCTTAACCACTGTACAAGTAGTGTTTAGCTCTGGAGAAGTGAGAAGAGATTGAGTTTGGATTTCCTTGCATGGCTGTGGAGTTCTGTATGTAGGCTGTGTATGGATGCGGTACATGTGCTAGGATATACTTATAGTCCAGCTGCTTTTCAGGATGTGCAGTTAGGGATGGTCAGCTAAAGAAGTAGAAAAGGTTTATCCTGAAGGAAGAAAGAGTTAGCAGGTGATAGGTAACACAGCTCCTAAAGTTCTTCAGTCATTTCCTTTGACTACCTCAACTAGGGTGTGTAGCATATTGATAGTTTTTTTTAGAATACTATCTTGATTTATCAATTCCATTATTTTTTTTTAAAGATTTTATTTATTTATTTGACAGAGAGATCACAAGTAGGCAGAGAGGCAGGTAGAGAGAGAGGGGGAAACAGGCTCCCTGCTGAGCAGAGAGCCCGATGCGGGGCTTGATCCCAGGACCCTGAGATTATGACCTGAGCCGAAGGCAGAGGCTTTAACCCACTGAGCCACCCAGGTGCCCCACCTGATTTCTAGTTTAACAACTTATCATTTTTCATATGATATATTTACATTATATAAATTATATAATTTTCCCTCCCCCCCCTAATTTTCTCTCTCCCCTTCTCCAGATATGATAAAAGCTTATTTCAGATATTTCAGATGTTTAAGAATGAAAATGGATAGGGACACCTGGGTGGCTCAGTTGGTAAGTGTCTTGACTCTTGGTTTCAGCTGAGGTCAAAGTCTCAGGGTCATAAAATGGAGCCACCAGGAGGGCTTCACACCCAGCGTAGAGTCTGCTTGAGATTCTCTCTCCCTCTCCCCCTTGTGCACACGTGTGCACCCTCTCTCTCTCTCTCATAAATAAATAAGTCTTTTAAAAAATGAATGAAAGTGGATATAAATTTGCCTTTGGCCACATTGTCATATAACTGTTTATACCCTTTATTTACCAGATAATCTATAATTGTAGTTTGGATATCTTTTTAATCTAAGAGAATTATAAATTTCCAATTTTTTTTTTTTTTTTTTGCGTTGGAGTCTTCAAATTGTGAACTTTAAGAGGGAATTTATTTTTCCTCATGGCCTAATCAATGTTTGTAGCTTTTCCCATTAATATTGGGAAAGTATATTCTACCAGAATTGATTAATTACATCAGTTTTTCTCATAAGTGTTCCACAGAACACTAGCTTCCTCAAATACTACCTGGGAGAAGGAGGTTCTGTATCAGATAACTTTAGGAAACCGTATAAAACAGGTATAATGATAGCAAGACTATTTAGATTCCTTAACCTGCTGGTATGTAGTGTGACCTTCTAAGAAGAAGGGGAAGTAAAATGTGCAGCATTTTTCAAACCTATTTGAGGGAGTTCGTAGCTCATTGTCTGGCCTTCTTCCCTGCATGTTAGATAATACTAGTGAGGTTTTCCATGTATCTTGTCCACTTGCTATTCCTTCATAGTGAGGAAACCATGGATCACACAAGCCGTTCTTTCAGGCCCCTTCCATTTGAAATTTAGCAGGCACATTTTTTTTTTAATTTAAGATTTTATTTATTTAGTTGAGAGAGGGGGAGAGACAGAGATAGCAAGAGAGACCAGGAGCTGGGAGGAGAGGGTGAAGCGGGCTCCCCACCGGGCAGGGAGCCAGACAGGGGCCTGGATCCCAGGACCACAGGATCAGGACCCGAGCTGAAGGCAGATGCTCAACCACCTGAGGCACCCAGGCATCCCAAGCAGGCACTTTTGTTAACGGTTTCTCTAGTTTCTAGTAATCATAAAAATTCCATAATTTTTAGATTCTGTTGATTATTTCAGTGGAATCTGGGTTTGTGTGCTCATTGTCATATTGTCTAAAAGTCCCTCAAATGTTGTAACTTAATCATCTTGCACAAAGATTCTTCTTTCCTCTTTGTTATCTTTTACAGGAGTCTTTTCCATACCTCAGTTGTTGATTTACCCCTCTTTGAGACGTTTGCTATGCTTTTCATGAAACCATTTGCTTTTTTTTTTTTAAGAGTTTATTTATTCATTTAGAGAGAGAGTGCACGAGCAAGTGAGCACCGGGAGGGGCAGAGGGGAAAGGGAGAGAATCTCTAGCAGACTTGAACCTAGTGCAGAGCTGGATGCTGGACTCAGTCCCACAACCCTGAGTTCCCACACCCAAGCTGAAATCAAGAGTTGGTTTAACTTACTGAGCCACTCAGGAGCCCTTGAAATCATTTGCTTTTGAAAATTAAATTTACCTTAAATGAGAACTTTAGCAGTACTGTTAATGCCATTTAAAAAAATTATTTTTTACTATATCACTTGATCTCATACTGCTTATCACTTTGGGGGAAATGATGCTGCATAGAAAGCTTAATTTTTCCTTTTCTTTCTGGTTTTTCTCTAACAGTAACACTAATGGCTTGTATTTGTTACATCTTACCATGTGGAAGACCACATTGTACAGCTCTCCATGCTGTTCACTGTACATCTTGAGGTTGTACCATTCTCACAGACTGTGAAGTGGTTGGCATGTTCTGTGGCCCTATGGGCCAGGTACCATGCAGAGTGCTTTAGGCATAATTTAATCCACAGGACAGCCCTTTGAGATAGGTAGTGTTATCATCCCTGCTTTCCAGATGAAGGAGTAATGGCCTGGAGAGATAGAGGTTGATTAACTTTCCTAAGATCACACAATAGGTAAATGACAGAGCTGGAGATAAAAACCCAGGTAGCTGCCTCCAGGGCCTTTGAACATACAATGTATTTACAGCAGTATGTCTTTTTTTTTTAAGATTTTATTTATTTATTTGACAGAGAACGGATAGGCAGAGCAGCAGGCAGAGAGAGAGGGAGAAGCAGGCTGTGCACTGAACAGGGAGCCGGATGTGGGGCTCGAGCCCAGGATCCCAGGACTCCAGGATCATGATCTGAGCTGAAGGCAGCTGCTTAACCGACTGAGCCACCCAGGCGCCCACCCCCCCTTTTTAAAGATTTTTTACTTATTTATTTGACAGAGATCACAAGTAGGCAGAGAGAGAGGGAAGCAGGCTCCCTGCTGAGCAGAGAGCCCCAAGCAGGGCTTGATCCCAGGACCCTGGGATCATGACCTGAGCCGAAGGCAGAGGCTTTAACCCACTGAGTCAGCCAGGCGCCCCTACAGCAGTCTTAATTCAACCTTTGCATTGTACTCAAAAGGGTACTGTAGGGTTTTTTTTTTTTCTCCCACACACATTTAGTAAAAACATTCGGGCACTGATTGTGTATGTCTTAAAGTTGCAGATTAATAATTCTTGTGTATTTTATTTTAGGTTAATGGGAAAGGTTCCTTATGGTGTGTTGATCCAGAATATAAACCCAACCTTATGCAGGCACTGAAGAAGCAACCTTTTTCCTCAACATTGACATTTTACACCCCTCCTGCATCTCCACAAAGGTACAGGATCTTCCATATAAGTGTCAGTGGTGACTTACAAGATTTTATTGTATGACATGGAAAAACCTAACAAAATTGTATGGTTTGGGGTTTATTGCATTGAGAATAATTTATGGGTAAGAAATTAGCCTAAGGCATTTTAACTTATAGTCTAACTTGTGTTATTAGGAAATAGGATATTTGATAGGTGAGAATTTTGGAAAATATAGTCACTCCTGAGTATATTATAAGTAAACCCTAAAGAAAGTTATAATAATGATTTCAGGTACAAAAGGTTTAAATTATTTTAATTGCCTACAATACTAATGCAGACTGATGAAATGGGAAATTAAAAGTATATTTGAACTTTTTAAAATAAGATGATTAAGTTTGTCATTATAACATTTTTATGTACATATTCCTTTTTCTTTTTTTTTTAAGATTTTATTTATTTATTTGACAGAGAGGTCACAAGTAGGGAGACAGAGACAGAGAGGGGAAGCAGGCTCCCTGCTGAGCAGAGAGCCCGATGCGGGCCTCGATCCCAGGACCCTGAGATCATGACCTGAACTGAAGGCAGAGGCTTAAGCCACTGAGCCACCCAGGCGCCCTCCTTTTTCTATTTTAAGTTGGTTTTCTTTCACAGCACATTTAATATTTGAAAATTATGTTCACAGTCTCAAATTTTTAAAATGTCTGGCAAGTAAAATAATGCTTTGACTTTTTTATTTGTTTTGTTTCTGCTGGTAAATATTGTAATGTATTTCCTTAGCTCTTGTTTTCAAACTCAGTGACTCCTGTTGATATTACAGCTTTCCCATTTTAAATGAAAGCTGAAAATGATACCTCGAATCTGGTTTTGTTTCCATTTTTTTAAATCCTCTTACGTAAATTCATTTGAAAATGTCAGATTTTGTTGAGATACTTTTGAGGGTGGCCTTATAATGGTTAAAAAGCTTTTTAGTAGAATACTAGATGGAAAATTTCAAACATACACAAAAGGAGGGAGAAAACTATAATAAACTCTTCAACTGCAATAATTATCAATATTTCCATAGTGTTTAATTTCTTAAACTATTATTAAATAACTTAGTTAATAATAATAATAAAGTTACTATTAAATAACTTTAAGTGGAGTGTCTATAGCTGAAATACAATAAATTAGGCCAAAGTTGAAATTAGTAATATATATCTACTCAGTGAGATCTTAAGCTTATTTACTGGTAGATTGGAAGGATTATTGTCACAAGAATGATTGAGTGGTTTATCTTTATGAAATGAAACCTAGAAAACTTATCATTTTGTATCTTCATTGTTTGTATCTTCATTGTTTGGAACTTGGTATCTTCTTTATCAGTTAATGTTGGTGCTTGTGAGATATCCTAGTTTAAAAAAAAAAATTAAAAAAAATTTAGAAACTAATAGTAAGTTCTGCTTACTGTCATTTATGTGTTTTATTTAGCTATACTTTTTTTTTTTTAAGATTAAATGAGGGAATTGGGACGCCTGGGTGGCTCAGTTGGTTAAGCGGTTGCCTTCGGCTCAGGTCATGATCCCAGCGTCCTGGATCGAGTCCCACATCGGGCTCCTTGCTTGGCAGGGAACCTGCTTCTCCCTCTGCCTCTGCCTGCCTGTGCTCTCTCTCTCTCTCTCTCTCTGACATCTGACAAATAAATTTTAAAAAAAATGAAAAAATGAAAAAATTAAAATCTTTAAAAAAAAAAGATTAAATGAGGGAATTGACACTCTTATATACCATCAAATATGTACTTCACTGTGCCTTTGATAGGTTGCATTTTCATGATTATATCTTTTAGCTTTATCATATGTTAAGTAAAAATGATTTTGTGGTTTAAAAACAGATAAATGACAGCATAAAGATAATTTTTGACTTTAAGATGTTACCTTAATATTTCTGGAAACATTTTCTCTTTTTCATTGTTTGGCAAAATGATAGTTCCATCTAACACACCTTTGTGTAGTGCTTTCATGTCATAATTGGTAAGTTGAGAAAAAGAATGAAATGTAGTATATGTAAAACTATTAATGCGAAATAGACTTATAATTTAGTTAGCAAAACAGATTTTTTATGCTTTCATAGATTTCAAAGAACAGAAGTAGTGTGTCCCAAAAATGATTTAATTTTCGGAATTAAAAAAAAAAAAAAAGGCCAAAACAGGACACCTGGCTAGCTCAGTCAGAAGAGCATATGACTCTTGATCTCAGGGTTGTGAGTTCAAGCCCCATGCTGGGTGTCGAAATTGCTTAAAACTAAAATCTTTTTTTAAAAAAAAGCCTAAAGTCCTAATCTCTTTATGACTATAGCAAGTTTAATCTGATACTGATATTTCTTAATAAAATCAGGAACTTATCTGTTTTGCATCATTACCATACATTCTCTTCACACATTTGTTTTGATAAACGCTTTCATTTCTGTGGTAACACCTATATGATATCATATCAAACTTAAAAACATCCAATACAAAACCAAATAGTAACTATTATGTATTGTCTATTGTTACAGGCATTTTAAATGCATTATTATTATTCATCACAGCAGCCCTATGTGGGAGGTTTAATTATTCCTATTTTACAGATGAAGAAACTAAGAAATTAATTATTTTGCCTAAGAACGTCCAAATAGTTGTGATTTAATCTTGGATCTAATGCTCTTTCTGCTTTGGCAGACTCTTCCTAAACTGAATAGTATTAGCAAAGCAAACAAGGTAAAAATAGTTTGTGTTTTTTATTGTATAAATTGGTTGTATTTGTGACTAAGTTCTATAAAAAGTGAAACAAAGATTTGTATAAGCATATTTATCTTATCTTTATTTTTCAGTGGCTCTTTATCACCTCACTTCTTAAACTCTGTACTCAAGCAGAACCAGGTGCGAACCCTCAAAGGTATGTGTATAAAAACTTTATTTTAAATTGTAACAGCTCAGGTCAAAAATCAGGATTTTTGGTTTATTTAATATTTTTCTAATTAAAATAGTGTTACATGTTCATTGTAGGAGATTTGGAAAATAAAAACATTTATAAAAGAGAATCTAAAATTTTAAGAAACAAAACTAATGAACATAGGAGAAGGGAAGGAAAAATAAAAAGGATAAAAACAGAGAGACAAACCTTAAGATACTCTTAGATCTAGAGAACAAACTGAGGGTAGGTGGACAGTTGGGGAGTGGAGCTGATGGCACTTGATGCGACGAGCACTGGGTGTTAAATGTAAGTGATGAATCACTAAATTCTACCCCAAAATTAATGATAGACTATATGTTAACTAACTTGAATTTAAATAACGCCCCCCAAAAAGAAACTAAAGCTTACTCTTTATTATCATCCACATTTTCAGTTACTTTGATTCTTCTTACACCTTATACATGAGTAGATGTGTCTGCCTGCATGCACACACATACACACATTTTTTTTCCAAATGCTAGGCTCATACTGTGTATACTGTTGTATATTCCGTTTTTTAATTTACTTTTGTGTATTTCTCCTTGAAAATAGGAAAATATTTCTTAGTAATACTGTCAGTATAGAGCTGTCTTTTCAAACCTGTCTTAGACTAATAGAGACTGGCAAAGTATGCCTTGGGCCATATCTGGCCCACCGTGTGTTTTTAATATGGTCTGTGAGTTTATATTTATAAATAGTTAAAAAATAATAAAAATAATATCTCAAGGGATGTGAAAATTCACTATAAGAACAGAGTTAAGCAGTTGCAACAGAGATCTCTGTATGGTATCCTTGTTTTTGCCTCTTCTCTGACAAAACCTAAAATACTTACTGACCCTTTACAGAAGAAGTTTGGATCAGAATATAGTTTAGAGTATTTCTTTTATAGGTTAAGTGTAAAGAACTTTAAGGAGGGAGCAAGTTAACTTTCAGAATTTTGTAGGTGACTTTTCTAAAGTTTGTAAAAATTCTGAATTGGTAGTTTTTTCCCCCTACTCATAATTAATATTGTAAGTTAGTGATGTAGTAACATAAGATTTTCTAGCATTGTTGCTTTTTGGGCCTAGAAACATTTCTGTGACCTTTAAAAACAGAAATCCTCAGACCAGAGGTCTTTTCTGCATATCAGATACATTTTGGCTCTTTGGAACTACACTAAGCCAAGCCTAGGAAGCAGTGTGATGATGGTCTGTAAAAATGAGGGAGAGAAGGGGTGTGAAAAAGCTGAAGAGAATTCTGCAAAGAAGTTAAGTGTATTGAACGTATGTTCAGATTATGTTCTGGCTTAACATAATGCAAGTATCCATTTTCTCCTTCCTGCATGGATAGATGTGATTTCTCTACATTTAGGTATGCGGAAACTACATATTTTTATTATCTCAATAAGTTCTGACCTTTAGTCTTTTAAGCTCCATTCATATACAGATTTTGAGAACATTTTCTTTGTGAATTCTGGGTTTATTTAGAATCTCTTCTTGCTCTTATTCCATTCTATCCTGATTCTGCTGCTGCTTTTGGTGAGCAGACACTTCTACAATTTTTTCTCCTGCAAGTTTTATTTTTTTAATTTTTTAAAAAAGATTTTATTTATTTGAGAGAGAGCGAGAGCTGGGGGGTAAGGTAGCGGGAGAGGGACAAGCAGACTCCCCACCAAGCAGGCACCCTGAAATGGGGCTCGATCCTGGGACTCCAGGATCAGGATCAAGATCTGAGCTGAAGGCAGCTGCTTAACTGACTGAGCCACCCAGGCACCCCTCTGCTGCTAGTTTTAGCCACAGTTTTTTAGAGCATAGCCCTCTCCTTCATCTAATGACTTAGTCATATGGTGTGTCACCTCTCCAGTGCTGCTAATAGCTTACTTCCCTCCATCTCTATACTGGTGAGTCTTAAGCTTGGGGCACGTGGGCTTGGAGTTCCAGATTAAAACAAATACAGGCCTATTGTGGAATAGAATATACAGTTCTCATGAGTTTTAGCAGAAAATATAAAACCACACAAAAACTTAAGAAAATTTTATATTTAAATCAGGTTGCTTTAGGGCTTACTGATAGACTTAAGAGGAAATTTGCTTTTTCTTCTCTCAATGTTATTTCTAGAGAAAAGTATGGGAAAAAACAATGCTAAATGGACTAAACATTCAACTCTTTATTCTACAAGTAATTGTTGACTTCCCACATAGTGCCGAACAATGTGTGGGTACTTTGGGATATGCAGAGATAAAAGTGACCCAGGCCCTGTTCTCAAAAACCATACAGTTTAGTTGAAAAAGGTTGGCAAGGTTATGCAGATTACTTTGGGGAAAAAGAAAGTAAGTTGGGGGCGGGGGGCGCCTGGGTAGCTCAGTGGGTTAAAACCTCTGCCTTCTGCTCAGGTCATGATCCCAGGGTCCTGGGATCGAGCCCCGCGTCGGGCTCTCTGCTTAACAGGGAGCCTGCTTCCCTTCCTCTCTCTCTGCCTACTTGTGATCTCTGTCAAATAAATAAATAAAAATCTTTAAAAAAAAAAAAGTAAGGAAGTTGGTAAAGTAAGCTTAGAGGTAGATCAGGAAAGGCCCCTTAGAAAAGAAAGCGGTGCTTGAGCTGGACCTCAGAAGTTGGGGAAATACATGACTTTGTTGGAGGGTATCTGCTAGGAACTGCAGGCCAGTGAGTATGGTTGAAGCCTAGGATTATAGAAGAGGATTTGGCAGCGTTGGTCCACTGACTGTAGATGTGATCATTTAGCATGTGCAAGCCAAATGAAGTTTAAGCGAGCATTAGTCAAGTCAAGGAGAACTTATTTAGCATTGAGTTCCTTACTACTGTGCTTTGAATGCATTATCTCATTTAATCCTTATAATTTTTTGAGGTATTGTTACCTACTTTTACAAATAAAGTTTGGAGAAGATTGGAGTGATTAAGTAACTTTCTCAAGGCCACATCACTAGTAAAAGGCATACAAGGAATGCAGAAACTCTGATACCAGAACCTGTACTCCTACTAGGTATGAGGCATTGGGGAAGCTACTGAAGCACATTAAAGAAGGAGGCAACATTGTCAGTTTTGTGTTTTATAAAGGTCACTTAGGTGTCATTGAGTTCCAGTATTAGAATCCAGTATTAGATTTATCTCTCACTTCACAGACTCGTCTTTACTAATCATTATAATAAAGCTACGTTTAAACACATAAGAGCAACAGGAGAACTTATTTAGGCGTAGAAACTCCAAGACATGGTTACTATCACCCAAAGTAGGTATAGCAGTTTGTTTAAAGTCTAGTTGTCTCTCTTGCTCACCTTACAATGACAAATTCTATGTGCCAATGTATATGTTACAGTAGTTTATAACAGAGGGCAGGAGGCACAGGGATCTCTTACTGAGATAGCAAAACAAAATCTTTTTTTGTCAATATTTTGGTTCGGTGTGGATTTAGAATAAATTCATCTGCTTAAGAAATATTTATTGAGCATACCTGTGGGCTAGGCACAAGGATACATCAGTTAGCAAAGATGACAAAAATGGAACTTTACTGAATTGTAGTATTTATACTGAAGTCATAGTATACTGCAAATATAAATATATATATACATATTTACATATGTATAAATATACATATATTTATAAATATATATAAATATACATATATTTATATGTATAAATATGTATAAATATAAACTTTAGATGGTTAATGATGATGTTAGGGGCTAAGTGCAAATTTAGATTCAAATTTTAATATTCTAAATTAGCATAATTTTAATCTATTTTTATTTTTATTTATTTGATAGAGAGAGAAGACAAGTAGGCAGAGGGGCAGGCAGAGAGAGGGGGAAGCAGGCTCGATCCCAGGACCCTAAGACCATGACCTGAGCCGAAGGCAGATACTTAACCCACTGAGCCACCGAGGCACCCCAACATAATTGTTATCTTAATAGAAATGAAACTAAACCAGTGGTCCAAGCAGCTTACAGTATTGGCAGTTTATCAAAATTGCTCCCTTCTATTAAAGAGTCACAAGAGACAGCGTCTCTGTTTGGATGCTCTATAAATGTATATGTTAGCTTTGATAGAGCTAGGAAGTCCTTTTAGTTATTACTGAGCTTATAACCATTTAAATTCTGCCTCTATGGTTCTCATATCATTCCTTAAGCAAATGGATTGAGAATCAGGTAACAGAGACCTGTCAGTTTGTGTCATAACCCTTAGTTTCACATAGGTGAACCTGGTGTCTTAGAGTTTTTTTTCTCAGTTATGGTTAATAATTTCCCAGTCAAATTAACACTTTTGACAGAAATTTGTTGGAATCAGATATTAAATCAGTAGCATGTTTCCAACTCCAGTCAGAACTATGAAGGAAAAAAGAGAAATAATATGACTTCGAACTAAGTTGGCTTTTTTAATCACTATTTGGATGG
This sequence comes from Mellivora capensis, assembly GCA_004024625.1. Taxonomy (NCBI): domain Eukaryota; kingdom Metazoa; phylum Chordata; class Mammalia; order Carnivora; family Mustelidae; genus Mellivora; species Mellivora capensis. The sequence goes on along the minus strand of PISX010014130.1, from coordinate 42,241 downwards.
CTCTCATGAATCTTAATGACAAATGACTTTCAACTAGAAGAGAATTATTTGTTTAATCTAAATAGTGTCAGAGAAAATGTTTATGAAAGACTTTATAAAATAACCAAATTTTTATTCTTTATGAACTGAATATGCTAGGTAATAGTATGTCTTTAAAAACACAGCGCTACATTTTAAATAGCTTAAAGTATTATCAGTGAAAAAATAGCATGAAGTATTTTCAATTGTGACAATAAACAGCTAAGTCTTCAATTTAATACCAAAACAGATTGATCACTCTACATAAAAATTGTAAAATCTTTACAGAGAGTTTTTGGTTTTTTTGTTCTAAAAAGTTCAAGATTGTACCTTGGACAAATAATTGGCAATCAGGTATTCTTGATTACTGAGTGTTTGGAGTCATTTCCCTTGCAGTTAAGACATTTTTCTAGAGTTAATTGGCAAGTCATTATGGGAAGCATCCTTAAAATGCTTGAAACCAAACAAATTACACATAGATAAAATCATTTTTGCAGGGAAGTTTTTGGTTTCATAAAGTTAATTTCATGTGGGAGAGTTCAAATTAATTTGGTTATAATAAATCTATTACAAGAAATAAATGCATTTAAGGTACACTTTTCCTGTCCTACTGTTACAAAAATAGTATCTAATTGTGTTATCATATTAAATATTTGGAAACTGAGAAGTGGTGTTCATGCAGCTATGTTGAATCTATGTTGTCAAGATAAGGCTCACCAATTTTCTTTAGTTTTAGATATTGTTTTTAAGAAACATGACTCCTTGAATTCTAATGGAAGTTTCTATAGGAAGTTAAGCTAAAGATACACTAATCTTTTTGTTAAGATTTTATAGGTACTTCATTTGTAAGATTATAAATTTTCTGAAATTGTTTCCTCATTATAATGCTTTTCAGAGTTAGATTCTCCCTCAGCATCACTTCCTTTTTTTTTTTTCCCCTTAATGAAATTGGTAACAAGGTAGCCTTTTTTTTTTATTAAAAGACAATTTATTTCCTGGAACAGGAAACTCTCTGTCAGGGGTTTTACATAACGCCATGCAAGATGTCCCCTGTGCAAGGTCACTTGGCTGAGGCAATGAGTGGGGTCTGAAATTCAGCCCACGCTCCAGTCTTCAAGCTGTGTGCCTTCACACAGGGAAGCATACACCTGGAGGCAGACTTGCTTCTTTCCAGTTCACACAGAGCTACAATATGGGCTGGAGTCTGCACCTTTTCTTCTTCAAAGACATGTTGGAATACTGAACTCTATCAAATTATAGTCAGGTCTCATTCTGGCCAGGACATGAGAAAGAGTGATTCATATTCTTTTTACTTACTGTTCTTCCTGTCTTGAAATACTTTTCCTTCAGATAGCTACATGGCTTCTTTTTCTCATCTCCCTGAATCTGTGCTCAACACTTGCTTCTTGAAGCCTTCTAACCTCTGTATTTAAAGTGCAGTCACCCTTCCCAACACTCTCTATACCCCTTTCCACTTAGTTTCTCTCCCTTATATTTGTCACTTTGTAACATACTGTGTTTTAATTATTCCTTTGGATTCTGAGAGGTTAGGGGTTTTCCTGGTTTTGGTTTTTTGTTTGTTTGTTTTTTTTTTTTTTCTGTATTCCCACAGCCTGGAATGATGTGTAGCTCATAACAGGATACTCATTTTATTGAGTGTATAACAGAATACAGAATTTCCAGTATATTCTGTAAATCCTGCAGAATTTCCTACTCTAGTCATGGATACATGGATACAAGTATTAATGATTGATAATTGATAGAGTACAAATTGAAGGCCCAGGTTCTAGAAGTAGTGCTATAGAGAGGTTCAAGTCCCACTTCCCCTAAAGACCTGTCCGTGTCTGTTTTTTTCATTTTTAAGATGGAAATACTAATAGTACCCATATCATAAGGTTGTGAGGATTAGATGAGTTAATAATACTCAGAACATGCCAAGTCCATTGATACCCAACATCAGTAATTTGGTGCTAATTAGCTTAATCTAAGGAAAGGAGGGCAAGGAGGTCATATACTTTATTATTTACACATTTATTAAGGACCCACTATTGTTCCAAGCATTGTGGAACATAGGAGATAAGACAGGTTTCTACCTTAATTGGGAAGGCATTCATAGAGATTCTTGTTTCATGAGGTCACAGTTTATTGAAGGGGAAAGAGTAGTAGTATTATGTACTTCTTCATAACAACCATCTTCTGATTTACTTAAGTCTATTTGGTAAAGTCGGTAACCGTAGCTTTTTCTGTCTTCACAGAGTTTATGGTCAAGTTGGGGAGAAGAAAAGTCAATATTTTTATGCCTTTACTGTCTAAAATAACTTTATAATTAGGTATTACAAATAAAATGGAAAACATTAGGATAATAAAAATTTTCTAGCTTTGAGATAGAAATGGGAGGTTTCGTAATCTGAATCTTTTTTTAAGATTTTTATTTATTTATTTGACAGAGAGAGATCACAGTAGACAGAGAGGCAGGCAGAGAGAGAGAGGGAAGCAGGCTCCCTGCTGAGCAGAGAGCCCTGAATCTTATTTTAAACATCCTTTATGATCTAAGATTTCTCAGTATTTTCTAACTTTTCCTTCACGTTAGGTTATACCATATTACTTTTATTTAATTAGTTATTCAGAATAATAGATCACCAAAATGGAAAGGAACTTCTAGCAGAAAAGTGATATGAGAGCATAATAACTTTATCTGGAGTAGAACCTGCTGATTTTACCAGCCTTTTAAAGTTCGTTTTCCTTATGGAATATCCATAATTATGTTTGACCTCTTACAAAGTCTGTAGTACTTCTGGGCTTATAGAAAATTATAATTAAAAACATGACTAATACTTTTGTGCCAGCAGTAATTATTTATTTAGCATTTGTAAATTCACATGATCTAGACTGACCAAATATACATATTTCTAACTCCTGTAATTAGTACATAATTAATGCAGTACTTCATAACTGCAGATATGCACAGATAAAGATATTTTTTACATGCTAAAAAGGGTAGGGGAACCTCAGTGATTCAGTTGGTTGGATGTCTGACCTTTGGTTTCAGCTCAGGTCCTGATCTCATGGACCATGGGATTGAGCTCTGCCAGTGGGAGTTTGCTTCGATATTCTCTCCCTCCAGCCCTCCACCTGCTTGCACTCTCTCCCTTCTTCCCTCTCTTTTTCTGTCTCATTCTCTCTCAAATAATCTTTTTCTTAAAAGGTAAAAATTCTAAAAAGTAATAATGCCTTAGTGGACATTTTCAGTCAAGTACAGTTGACCCCTGAACAATGTAGGGGTTAGGAGTGCTAACCGCTGCCTCCTTCCCCTATACAGTTAAAAATCCATGTATAACTTGATTCCCCAAAAACTTAACTACTAATAGTCTACTGTTGACTGGAAACCTTAGTGATGACATACACAGTTGTGAACACGTATTTTGTATGTTTTATGAATAACATACTGTTTTCTTACACTAAAGTGAGCTAGAGAAAAAAATGTTACTAAGAAAATCATAAGAAATGCTATTATCTGGTACTTCTCAATTCTCCTTTATTTGATACTATCCACAAAACTGTTCATAATTTTTTATTATTAAAGATTTTTATTTATTTATTTGACAGAGAGATCACAAGTAGGCAGAGAAACAGGCAGGGGTGGTGCGGGGGGGAGGTCTCCCTGCAGAGCAGAGAGCCCAATGAGGGGCTCGATTCCAGGACCCTGAGATCATGACCTGAGCCGAAGGCAGAGGCTTAATGCACTGAGCCACCCAGGCGCCCCATAAACTGTTCATAATTTTAAGTGAACAAAAACAGATTGCAAAATAATGTGTCTCATTTTGTTCTGTGTGTGTGTGTGTGTGTGTGTGTGTGTGTGTGTATTTAAGTAAAAGAATATACACCAAATCTTAACACTGGTTACCTTTACAAATACTTATAATAGCCTCTCTTTTATAAAGAACATTAATATTGTTACTCTCTTCCTTTTTCAGAATCTGATATTGATGCTGCCACTGCAATGATGCTTTTAAATACTTCTATAGAACAAGGAATTTTAGAATGTAAGCAATCATGCCATTCTTCCTAAAATAAATTTTTGTGAGTGCTTTTTCAAATGTAATTTAGAATGCAAAATATTTAAATGTTATAGGCAGAATTGTTTTTTCTAACTAAATTGTGTTTTCATTTGAATTACTTGGTTTCCGTTTTATTGTACTTCCATTAATATATGTGAGCAGTTATGAGATTGAAGTTAATACTGTGATATTTTTACATGGACCAGGAAACAAAGAAATAAATAGCATGTGTAGAAAATAAAGTTGAGAATTTAAAAGTAAAAATGAAAGTCATAAATAACAAAATATAAGAAAGTATATATTTATGACCTTGGAATTGGAAAACCCTTTAGATACTAATTGCAAAATCCATAAAAAAAAAAAGGTAAATTTAAACATCAAAATCTGTAGTTCTGACAACAAAAGGTATTTGTAAGAAAAGTTACACAAGGAAAACACTTGAGAGAACATTTTATTTACTATGTATATAATAAACAAAGGGTTAATATTGAGTATATGTAAAAGGACTCTACAAGTAAGAAATAAGAAAAATGTTCAGAAAAGCCAATATATGAATTAGGTGGGTCTCAGGGAAGGAAATAAAGTGGACAACACACATTTGAAAAGATATGCAACTTCTCTAGAAGACAGGGAAATGCAAAATGAAACAATATTGAGATACTACTTTTTTTGTCCATGAGATTATGAAAAATTAAAATGGTAATATTAGTTTTTAATTGTGAGAACTGGATATTGTCGAACACTGTAGGATGTAAATTATTAGTACAACCATTTTGGAGCACAATTTGAAAATACCAGCTACAAATACAAATCAAACCACAGTGAAATCTCCTACTAATTAGAATGTCTAGTATCAAAAAGATAAGAAATAACAAGTGTTGATGAGAATGTAGAGAGAAAGGGAACCTGCTGTTGGTGGGAATGCAAATAGGTGCAGCCACTATGAAAAACAGTATGGAGATTCCTCAAAAAACTGAAAAGAGAAGTACCATACCATCCTGTAATTCCGCATCTGGGTATTTACCTGAAAAAACAAGCACTTAATTTGAAAGGATACATGCACCCCTGTGTTTATTGCAGCGTTATTTGCATAGTCAAGGTATGGAAGCAAACAACCTCTGTCCATCATCAGTAGATGAATGAATAAAATGTGATATATATACACAATGGAATATTACTCCACCCTAAAAAAAGAATGAAATTTTGCCATTCTTGACAACATAAATGGACCTAGAGAGTTTTATGCCAAATGAAAGAAAGCCAGAGAAAGATACACTGCATTATGATTTCACTCATATGTGGAATCTAAAAACCAAAACAAATGAACAAACAAAAAACAGAAGCAGATGCCTGGGTGGCTCAGTCCATTAAGCACCTGACTCTTGGTTTCAGCTCATGTCATGATCTTGGGGTCCTAGATTGAGCCCCGAGTAGGCTCCATGCTCATGTGGAGTGTGCTTGTCCATCTCCCTCCCCTCACTCCTTCTCTCTGTCTCTCAAATTAATAAAAATCCTAAAAACAAAAAAAAAGGGCACCTGGGTGACTCAGTCAGTTAAGCATCTGCCTTTGGCTCAGGGCATGTTCCCAGAGTCCTGGGATCGAGCCCCATGTCACGCTAGTTGCACAGCGGAGAGCCTGCCACTCCTGTTTGTACACTTTGTATGTGCGTGCTCTGTCAAATAAGTAAAATCAGGAAAGAAAGGAAGAAGGAAAGAAAGAAAGAACAGAAACAGACTTACAAGAGAACAAACTGGTGCTTGCCAGGGGCAAGGAGGGTAGAAGGATAAGTGAAATAAGTGAAGGCAATTAAGAGATTACAAAATTCCAGTTATAAATAACAGGGGGATAAAAAGTACAGCATAGGGAATAGAGTCAATAATATTGTAAAACTTTATATGGTGACTTTACTTACATTAATATTTAGAATTGTCAAATCCCTATATTGTACTCCTAAAACTAATGTAAGATTGTATGTCAACTATACTTCTGTTAAAAAAAAAAATACTGATTATAATTTAAAATGTATATATTCTTTTACTTAATAATTCTGTTTCTTGCTATTCTAGAAGAATATTTGCATATGTGTAAGAAGAGGCATCTAGAAGGATTCACATTGCAATATTATTCATAGTGAAAAATTGGGAGAGCCTAAATATCAATAAGAAAATGGTTAGCTCAACAGTGGTACATTCTAATTGAGGCATTCTCTACAAACAGCTCAAAATAATTATAATTTTCCTGAAAAGGTCAAGACATATCATTAAGTGATTTTAAAATGTTTCAAGTTAATACCAAAGGATGATATATGATCTAAGTAAAAAAAGAAACAAGTGAACAAAAACCTACAGAACTTTATTAACCCTAAAACACTCACTGCTTGTTTAAATGGCCTATTCTTGGCAATGAAATGCATTTGACCTATTGATGGAAGTGTTCTTTTCCACAGGTGAGAAGCCTCTTCCTCTTAAAACAGCAATACAAAAAAAGAGGAGTTACAGCAATGCATTTAATCATCCCAGTACTGTGCGATTGCAAGAGAGTGATTCTTTGGCCACCAGCATTGATCCAAAAGAAGACCACAATTACAGTGCAAGTAGCATGACAGCACAGCGCTGTGCATCCAGGTCTAGCGTGTCTTCTCTGTCCTCTGTGGATGAGGCATATGATTTTATCCCAAAGAGTAGCCATGTGGGAAGTGATGGCAGTGAAGGATTTCACAGTGAAGAAGATACAGATGTTGATTATGAAGATGATCCTCTTGGAGACAGTGGCTATGCATCACAGGCTTGTGCAGATACCTCTGAAAAAGGGCAGCCAGGCAAAAAGATGCGCAAACAGTTATGTCAAGAAATTGATGAGGAGCTCAAAGAAGCAGCTGGATCTCTGCTCCACCTTGCTGGAATCCGTACATGTCTGGGTTCCCTAATAAGTACTGCAAAGACACAAAATCAAAAGCAGCGGAAAAAATAGAAATACTTATTAATGTGAAATTATTTTCAAGTGTGGCAATACTCTTCTACTTAATTCTTTACAAGGGATATCAAAGCCATAATGGACTGCTTTTGGTTTAGGGTGGGGGAAGGGTGCTAATTACCTGTTTATTACGAAACATTTGTTTGTTTTAATCTTTATTAAATAATTGCTGTTAGGACCATGCCCAACCATAGATACGATGCCAAGTCCTAAAAGCATAATTTTTGTGATAAGTGTCTTTAAAATTTGAAAATTTTTTATAGGAAAATCCACAGCCTGTGTCTTAAAACTTGTAGGAAATATCTTTTATTCTGTTAATATGTTAAAGTGTAAGAATTGGCAACTCTGTAACTTTTTCTCATTTTCTTTTCCAATCATTTGTAATTAGCTATAGTTGCTGATCCAGCCAAAAATGTTGCTGATGTCTTTCTCACATACTTCTCTCTGGGCACATGCAACCCAGTAGAATGAGATTTGGATTTTTTATTTTGTCTTAATTTTTGTTTTTAATTATTTTTTGTTGAAGCGTGGACAAACTTGAATATAAATTGGAAAAGGTCCTAGATGTCTAGAAAGCTCCTTTTGGTTACATAGGCAGGAAGTACAGCAAAGAGTTCTAAAATTTAGAAAAGGCAGTTTTGTGGTAAAATTTCGTCTAAGAACACTCCAATTCCTATTACAATATTATCTTTGATTTTTTTTTCTTCCCAGATGTTGCATAACATTTATTGGGGCCTTTTGTTTGTTCCCAAAGTGCTTTGCAACCATTGTTTGAATTTTAGCCACTAGCTGTCTTTGTTGAGTAGAAACAATCCAATGAGAGGATATAGCCATAAAGTGTGTTACAGGATTGGATTAACACCCATTTTGACACACTTTTTGCAATAAGAGAATCTTTCATGTGTTGTTAAATGGACTGCATTCTGGGAATTTTGTAGTAGGAATGGAGTGTAATCTAATAGAAATATTTTGAATACTTACTACTTATGTCCTTTTAAATAAAGATAGATCATTTAGGAAAAAACTTCTGTCCAAGGTTTGTATGAATTAAGTCTGTATGTATTCCTAGTTAAATTTAAAAGGATTTAACAAAACTATAGAGACAAAGTACCTTTATGAGTTTCAAAATTCATATACAATTAAATCTTATACAGTACACCCTTTGGGGGAGGCAATATAATATATGTGCCATTTATTCCATGCTAAAAGATTTTATATTGCTGTTCCAAAGGTGCACTGACTAAGGCTTTTAAGTATTTGAACAAATCTGCTTCTGTGAGACATTTTTCCATATCATTTTTATAGTTTGACTTTATTATTTAGAAAGAACACAGGATACTAATGAAACTAAACTTACTCATTATGTATATATTTTTACAGTTGTGGAAGCAGCTTTCCAAAGTTCAGTCTTATCTCATGGTACATTCTGTTTTATAACAATGACCTTGTTTTCATTTTTCTGATAATTTCATATATACATACATATATACATACACACATAGATACATAGGCTCATGATTTGGGTTGGTTACTTCAGCTGTTTCTATGACTAAAACATTTTCTTGGATTTTTTTTTTAAGAGATACTTTTATTTTAACTTGTAAATTTTATTTGGGCAAAACTGTTGAATGAGAAGCATAATGGAAAACATCTTTTTCATTTGGCAAAACTTTAAGCCAGGGATAACAACATTAATATTACCTGTCCTGTTTCCATGTTAATTGTAATTGAACTTGGATACCCACATTAATAGTATCGGTGCTGTTGAAATACAGTAATTTTTAAATTTGTTGATAATGAAAAATAGTTCTTAAGTATGCAGGATGAGGTATTTGGGTTTTTTTTTCCTTCTTCATACATGTCACATCTGCTACAGAAAATGGCTAATCCAAGTTAGTAGCTTTTGCTGTAGATGGTGATGTAACATTCACCAAAAAATGCTTATACCACAGTATAAATAGCACACAGATTATAAAAATCATTTTAATAACAATATCTTAAAGCTGTTTACAGTGGCCCTTTGGATAGACCTTAGTAAAAGTGTGTTTCAGTGATCTGGTTCCAGTGTATTTTATTCTGCTGAAATTCTGTACCACAGATGTTCTCTCTGGTTCCTGTCCATTAGATAATTACTCTTCGTAAGCAGAGGAAAATGTTCTAAGATAAGGAGGGGGAGAGTTGTTCCCTCTTTAAGAGGGATCTTCCAAATTATTTTCATTTAATATAAATAACTAATTCTTTAAACTTAATATTCTTTCCCTCTTTGGGCACTCTTCCCACAAATTTGAAAGTTTATATGCATCACTAGCAAAGACAGTGAACATTTTCATACTGAAAGCCAATGGGAAGAAGTCACATGGTATTTTACACAATTCTTATACAGAATTCAGTGCATCACTTTCCATTTGCTGATTTATCAAGGCAGTTATTTTCAAGGGGAAGTACCTTTTTAATTATGATTCCCCCATTATTACTTCCATAGATATTATGATCCCATTCCTCAGGTGTGTTGAGATAAAAACATGGCTAATAACCACCCAATTAAGGAAGTCATTTCAAGTCCTATGGACTGGAAAAGTATTTCTAATAATATATTAACAAGAAATTAGACTGTAATAGAAACAGTTTGGCAGTCCCAGAGAGGTTATATATGTTCCAGCATATTTTAAGACTGTGATTTAAACTAACATAATTTGCCTTACATCAATACAAATTGTGACAGCCAATTCCAGTTTATAATAGATCTCTAGTGAAAGTTTTGAGTCAGCACAATTAATCTTCATCTTTCACATCCCAAATAGAATCAGTGTTTCTTGAATATAGATTTTTGAAATTTATTTGTGCAATATTATTACTAAATTGATATTTTATTTTACCTTTCAAATTCAGAGAAAGAAAACATTATTTGTATTCATGGAAAAGCTAATTATTGGTGGATTGCTTCCTTTTTTCCACCTTTGAGCCTTTCCTTTCCTCCCTAGAGCCAGCATGACTTCTCTTAACATAGATTCCCCTGTATATAATAAGGTTTAGAATATATATATTTTTTCTTTTGCTACTTTCTGAGGCATTATGTAAAGGGTTCATACTAGGTGGTCAGTTAAATATATGTAAGCACGAATTCAAAGGTAGAGAAAGTGTTGAGGGAATGTGTGTGTCTTCATAGACCAGGAGGCCTTTCCTAGCAATTTAACCAACAGATGTGAATACTTACTTCACAAAGCTGTAAAGACTTTTGTCTTAAATACTACAGTAACTTAACAACCATTTGTGAAGACCATAGCATTTAATTAAAGGCTTTCTGGTTTACAAATACTTTACAGGTTTTTGTTGTTGTTGTTGTTAGTTTGAAATGTGTAAGCTTTGATTTAAACAAAGTTTACTTCACTATGTTAATGATGTACTCAAAATATTTATTGAAAGACAAAGTAGAGTATTTTAATGTTATACCTGCCATTTTTTCTTAAAGCACATTTTTTTTTGCATCTAACTGCCAGTGCCATTGTCAAAACTTGTTTTTAAATTTGTTGTACATTTCTTATTAAACTAAGTGCTTAAAGTATTATGTTGCCATCATATAGTGTATAAAAATGTATAATTGCCAATTCACTGTAACTATTATTTATTTTTAAATGAAAGTGTAATGCTTTCTGATTCAAGAAATTTGAGTTATTAAACTGGTTTCCTTATCCTTTTTTCTAATGTAGCATAAAAATTGCCCTGAGTTTGAGTTATAACTGCCAGTAGATGACCAGTCACAAGTGAACCACTTCTCAGTTGCCAGTCTTTGCTCATATTAAAAGCAACCTAACAGATAGTTTTTGTATCTAATCTCTGATTATTAAAATGTTTATAAAGTTTATTTTTACCAAAGAGATGCAATTCATTATGATAAAGTATTGCAGAATAAACCTTGTTTTATAACATTGTTGTACTTTCTCTGTTCTTTTGGGGTGGGTAGTGTAGATGTAAGTGGCTCATACTTATACATACACATGCCATTTCCATTTTGGTGTTACAAAGTTGAAGTCATACAAATGAAAAATAAAGTTTTAATTTCAGAATATTTGTCTTTTTTTTTAAGTATTGTTTTTCCTGGTTTTTACAGGCCATTTTAGTAATTTTGAAAGCTAAAATAGTGTTAATTAAATTATTCTCTTCCTGAAGATGAACTTTTCATATATATTTTTTCATATACATATGAGATATTTTGAAATATAAGAAAAATTGTGCAGATAATGAAATTATTTCTAAATCTAGTAGTGTTGTTACTTCAACAAAATCCAGTACTACCATGTGTTTAAAAATTGGGGCATTCATTATAAAATGAAATAATGGACAACTAACATCTTAATTTTAATCCCCCTACCTACCCCCTATTTCCCTTTGAAATTCTGTGCTGGTAATTTAAATGGTATTAGCTATGTGGAGTTGTTTATTTAAAATGAGTCAATGAGACAGCTGTATTGATTCAAAACTACCACACTCTCCAAGTCCTTCCAAAGCATCTTTTTGATATACAAAATTATTTACCAAACATAGGCATTCGGGACTCATGTATTTATTCCTTAAGAATTTTAATCTCGGGCACCTGGGTGGCTCAGTTGTTAAGTGTCTGCCTTCAGCTCAGGTCATGATTCCAGGGTCCTGGGATCAAGCCCCGGAAGGCGGGGGGGGGGGGGGGGGGGGGGGGGTTCTCTGCTGGAAACCTGCTTCTCCTTCTTCCACTCCCCCTGCTTGTGTTCCCTCACTCGCTGTGTCTCTGTCAAATAAATAAACAAATTCTTTAAAAAAAAAAGTATTCTCACTATTGCATTCATCTAGCTCATACTAGTTCTGAAGGGGAAAGAAATATATACCATTTTTAGAAAAATAACTTACTTAAAAATGGGTTAAAATATTTAGTCTTTCCCTCAAAAATTTTGGGACATGCTGATTTGACAGGTTAAAAAAAAACAAACTAGAAATAAAGATCTCAAAAATTGTGCAAAAATTTATATGTGAAACTTGAAAATCTTTAAGAATGAAAACAATTATTAATCAGTAACTGTTATTATGTTTCATGAAATTATAAATAGAGAACTGTTAAAAGCTGTCAACTAAAAATTGAAATAGCCATGTGCTACACATGTATTTGATAGTTTGTGTTCCAAAAGTTTGTTTACAAATATATTCTTGGAGGAGGCATTTTTCAGTGAATTCAAGGCAAGTTGTGGAGCCTTATTTACCTCATAATGTAGTGGATAAAAACAATCCTTTTTTAACTAAAGTGATTCTTACACAAAATTTTTGTAGAAGTGGATTTACTTCCTTATAGAACTTTCCTCAACCTTGAGATTTTGTTTCAAGTAAATACTTATAAATCAATCTTGTGGGGACAGTGTAATAAAAGCAGAAACTAGGAATTGGACAGAAAGGAGACACTGCAAAGAATAGTAACGAATGGGAGTTTTTAGAACCTGAAGCATAATTATCTAATGGTTACGAGTTCTTTTTTTTTTTTTTTTTTTTTTACTGTAGAATGGGCAGACGCATGGTGCTCCATGCAGGGCTCCAGACAGGGCTTGATCCCAGGACCCCAAGACCATGGACCTGAGCCAAAACCAAAAGTTGGTCAGCTCAACCATCTGAGCCACCCAGGCGTTGATGGTATAGTGGTGAGCATAGCTGCCTTCCAACTGAGCCACCCAGGTGGCCCTAGTGGTTGAGAATTTTTTTAAAGGTTTTTGTGGGGGGTTTTTTAGATTTTTTTAAATTTATTTATTTATTTATTTATTTATTTATTTGAGAGAGTGCAGGCTGGGGGGGTGCTGGGCAGAGGAAGAGAATCCACGCTGAGAGCAGTGCAGCGCAAGACTCCATCCCACAACCTGAGCCAAAACTAAGAGTCCAACACTTAGCTAACTAAGGCATAAGGTGCCCCAATTGTTGAGAATTCTTAAGTGGAAACTGCAGCCAGCATAAAGTACTCTGCATTGTAACTAAATTTATATGATAATCTTGTATATCAGGAAAGGAGTTGAGAAAAAATCCCACACCCTTGGTAAACTAAGCACTTTTTCTTTCTTTCTTTTTTTTTTTTTCTTCTGTGCATTGACTTTGTATCCTGCCACATTACTGAATTGGGGTATGAGTGCTAGTAGTTTGGGGGTGGAGTCTTTTTGGTTTTCCATATAAAGTATCATGTCATCTGCAAAGAGAGAGAGTTTGACTTCTTCCTTGCCAATTTGGATACCTTTTATTTCTCTTTGTTGTCTGATTGCTGTTGCTAGGACTTCTACTACTATGTTGAACAAGAGTGGTGAGAGTGGGCATCCTTGTCATGTTCCTGATCTCAACGGGAAGGCTGTGAGCTTTTGCCCATTGAGGATGATATTTGCTGTGGGTCTTTCATAGATAGATTTTATGAAGTTGACGAATGTTCCCTCTATCCCTATACTTTGAAGCGTTTTAATCAGGAATGGACGCTGGATTTTGTCAAATGCTTTTTCAGCATCAATTGAGAGGACCATATGATTCTTCTCTCTTCTCTTATTGGTTTGTTCTATCACATTGATTTGCGAATGTTGAACCATCCTTGAAACCCAGGGATGAATCCCACATGGTCATGGTGGATAATCTTTTTAATGTGCTGTTGGATCCTATTTGCTAGGATCTTTTTGAGAATCTTAGCATCCATATTCATCAGGGATATTGGTCTGAAATTCTCCTTTTTGGTGGGGTCTTTTCCTGGTTTGGCGATCAGGGTAATGCTGGCTTCATAAAGAGCCTGGAAGTTTGCTTTCCGCTTCAATTTTTTTGAAACAGTTAACTGAGCACTTTTTCAATGAGGTATTTCAATGCCTAATCCCAAGCATTGAGCTTTAACTGTTGGATATCCAATGTGCACTAAGAAGTAAAAATAGACAATCCCTCTCCCCAACAAATGTAAATGCAATTATGAATTGTGATGTCATGAAAGAAAAGAATAGGGAGCTATGAAAACATAATATTTTATCTGGGGTTTTAAGAGAGGCTACCATGAAGAATGTGATTTAAGCTGTGATCTGAAAGAAACAGGTATTGGAACTAAAAGCATAGCTTATTGTTGGGGCAAGGACAACAGCAATCGCTGAGATCCCGGGATAGGACAAAACAGGAGATTTTGGGTGAATTAAAAGGCTAACGTGGGCCACAAAACAAAAGAGCTGGTGCCAGGTCTTCCAAAGCCATATGAGTCAAAGATCTGGGCTTCTGTTATAAGAACCTTAGGGAAACCATTGAGGGGATAGGCAGTTTAAGAAGTCATCCTCGGGATGCCTGGGTGGCTCAGTTGGTTAAGCAGCTGCCTTCGGCTCAGGTCATGATCCCAGTGTCCTGGGATCAAGTCCCACATCGGGCTCCTTGCTCAGCAGGGAGTCTGCTTCTTCCTCTACCTCTGCCTGCCACTCTGCCTGCCTGTGCTCACTCTCTCTCTCTCTGACAAATAAATAAATAAAATCTAAAAAAAGAAAAAAGAAAAGAAATCATCCTCATACTTTGACCTGCATCCATAATTAACAGGACCAGACTAAAGCTCCTCTGTAAACAACCAGAAAACTAAACAGTATATGGGGAGGGGGGGGCGGAGTATGAAACATTTTCTGACAAGATCAGTAAGAGTGATATTCCTCTAGCCAGATTAATTAATGGGAAAAAATGAGGACCCAAATTAGCAAAATCAGAGATGAAAGGAGACATAAGGGCAGATCCTATAGATATTAAAAGTACAACAAAACATTATTAAGAACTTTATGCCAATAAATTCAACAATTTAGATGAAATTAACAAATTTCTTAAAAGACGTAAATTACCAGGACGCCTGGGTGGCTCAGTTGGTTAAGCAGCTGCCTTCGGCTCAGGTCATGATCCCAGTGTCCTGGGATCGAGTCCCACATCAGGCTCCTTACTCGGCAGGGAGCCTGCTTCTCCCTCTGCCTCTGCCTGCCTCTCTGTCTGACTGTGCTCGCTCTCTCTCTCTCTCCCTCTCTCTCTGACAAATAAATAAATTAAAAAAAAAAAAGACGTAAATTACCAAACTTAAATCAAGAAGAAATAGAAATCTAAATAATCTTGTACCTATCTGTAATTGAATTAATAGTTATTAGTAATTAAAACCTTACAACAAGATGCAACAGCAAAAGCACAAGCAATGAAAGAAAAAATTGGTAAGTTGGACTTAACTAAAATTAAAAACATAGGTTCTGTGAAAGTTACTGTTAAGAAAATGGAAAGACGGCGTGCCTGGGTGGCTCAGCCATGGAGGGTCTGCCTTCAGCTCAGGTCATAATCCCAGGGTCCTGGGATCAAGCCCCACATTGGGCTCCCTGTTCTGCAGGAAGCTGGCTTCTCCCTCTCCCACTCCGCCTGGTTGTGTTCTCCCTCTATATATAATCTCGGTGTCAAATAAATAAATAAATAAATCTTAAAAAAAAAAAAAAGGAAAATGGAAAGACAAGCTACAGCCTGGGGGAAAGGATTTGCAAAACATTTATAATAAAGAACTGGTATCAAAAATACATAAAATGCTCTTTAAAATCAACAATAAGAAAACAATTTAAAAATGAGCAAAATAGGGGTGCCTGAACGGCTCAGTGGGTAAAAGCCTCTGCCTTCGGCTCAAGTCATGATCTCAGGGTCCTGGGATTGAGCCCCTCATCGGGCTCTTTGCTCAGTGGGGAGCCTGCTTCTCCCTCTCTCTCTGTCTGCCTCTCTGCCTGTCAAATAAATAAATAAATAAATAAATTTTAAAAATAAGCAAAATACCTGGACACTTAATCAAAGAAGATAAACAGATGGCAAATAAATATATGCAAAGACAGTTCAACATCATGTCATTAGGGAAATGAAAATAAAATTAAGGGGCACCTGGGTGACTCAGTCAGTTAAGCACCTGCCTTTGGCTCAGGTCATGATCTCCAGGTCCTGGGACTGAGCCCATGTTGGGCTCCTAGCTCAGTGGGGGAATTTGCTTCTCCCTCTACCCCCTGCTTGTGTGCTCTCTCTCTTGCTCAGATAAATAAATAAAATCTTAAGAAAAAAAAAAAGAATTGTGTGCAGGTTTTTCTGTGGACATATTTTCAACTCATTTGGGGAAATAAAATGGAGCATAATTGTTGGATCATACAGTACGAATATGATTATTTTGTGGGAAGCCACTGACCTTTCTTCCAAAGTGGCAGTGTCTTGCATTCCCAGAAGAAATGAATGAGTTCCTATTGTTCCACATTCTTGTCAGCATTTGGTGTTGTCAGTATTTTGCATTTTAGTCATTTTAGTAGGTGTGTAGTGATATCTTACTGTTGTTTTATTTTTTTTAAGATTCTTTTTTATTTTTTCATTTGAGAGAGAGGCAGAGACAGACAGCACAAGCAGGGCTATACCCAAAAGAAGTAAAAGCAAGGTCTCAAAGAAGTATATGTATACCATCTTCATAGCACCATTCACAATAGCATAAAGGAAGCAACTCGGGTGTCCACTGACAGATGAATGGCTAAACAAAATGTGGTATTATACATACAATGAAATATTATTCATCCGTTAAAAGGAAGGAAATTTTGATAGGTAACACAGAAGAACCTTGAGGGTATTATGTTAAGTGAAATAAACAAGTCACAAAAAGACACTGTATGATTCCACTCAGTGAGGTACCTGGAGTCATTTAATTGATACAGAGTGAAAGGGTGGTTGCCAGGGGCTGTGGGAAGAGGGAAACGGGGAGCCATTTTTTAATGAGCATGGAGTTTGAGTTTTGCAAAATGAAAAACGTTCTAGAGATTAGTTGTACAATCAGTTGTACTCAACACAACTAGAAACAAAGAAGAAAAAGAAATGAGCTACCAAGCCACAAAAAGACATGGAAGAATATTAAATGCATATTGCTAAGCGACAGAAGCCAGTCTGAAAAAGCTACATACTGTGATTCTAACTCTATGACATCCCATGAAAAGCAAAATTATGGAGACAGTAAAAAGATCTGTGGTTACCAGGGATTTCAGAGGGAGAGAGAGAGGAATAGGTGGAGCACAGAGAATTTTTAGGATTTTATTGAAACTACACTAAACTACTGTTAAATAAATATCCACGAGTACACATTGCTACAAATAATGATTGAATGAATTAATAAATGAGGGAAAAGAGACATATCTCCCATACAGAAGGATTCCAAATAAATGGTGCAGATACTCCACCTACAAGGAGGGGGAACTTAACTTTTCCTCTTCCTAAGTGGGGCCTTCACACAATACTTCCTTCCAAAGTCCAAGTACGGTCCAGACTGGGAGTGGGGGAGGAGGTGGGTAACTTTGCAGTGGAGAATCCTGACAACCACTACTTTAGCGCAGTGACCTTGGTCAACGTCAATGGTCAAAAATCGGTCTCCATAAATTTGCCTACTCCAGGTGCCTCCTAAAAGTGGAATCATACAGTGCTTGTCTTCTTGTATCTGACTTATTTTAACTTAGAGTAATGTTTTCTAGGTTCTCGCATGTGGTAGCATGTATCAGAATTCCATTTCTTTTTAAGCTTGAATAATATGCATTGTGTATATATTTATATCCATACAATAATTTATATAGTGTATTTTGTTTACTCATTCACCTGTTGAACTTCTGGGTTTTTTCCATCTTTTGGTTCTTGGGAATGACAATGTTATGAACATTGGTGTACAGCTATCTCTTTAAATCCCTATGGTCAATTCTTTTGGGTATATACTTAGAAGTAGAATTGTTGGATCAGATGTTAATCATAGCTTTAATATTTATTTATTTATTTATTCATTTATTTATTTAAAATAACCATCACACTATTTTATATAGTGGCTGCACATTTTGCATTCCCACCAGCAACACACAAATGTTCCAAATTTTCCGTATCCTCTCCAACACTTGTTCTTTTCTTTCCTTTTTCTCTTTTTATAATAATAGTAAAATCCTAATGGAGGTGAAGTAGGGTGTCTCACATTTTTTCATGTCTTGCAAACGGGCACACTGACAGTCTTTTCTTCTTGACTACATTTTTAAGGATGATTGTATGGTGAACAGCCATGGATGAATAGAGTGTGTCTCCTTCAAGAGCAGAGAACTGGTTTGGTTGCTGTCCAGCATAATAAAGAAAATGGCCTGCTTTGGCAAAGGTCAGACATATTTGCTTACACCTTTTATGATGAAATATTTGGGTTTCTCATGGAGCCTCCACCTGGGCTGGTCTACAGAGCTCCCAGACATAATGAGAACTCATGCGACTGTGAAGCTCATGTTGCTTAATGTGCTGTAAGCAATGAATTCCTTTGTCTCTGACCCAAGAATCTCTTGTTTGCTGCAAGCATCCATGAAGCTGTAGCAGACTAACTTATTAAAAGTACTATTAAAAGCTCACATCCTTCACAGTTCTTGACATTCTTCTGTCTGATAAAAGGTGTCTGTGGGGCCGCCTGGGTGGCTCAGTCTTTAAGTGTCTGCCTTTGGCTCATGTTATGCTCCCAGGGTCCTGGGATCAAGTCCTGCATTGGGCTCCTTTCTCAGCGGGAGCCTGCTCCTCTCTCTGCCTCTGCCTGCCTCTCTGCCTACTTGTGATCTCTCGATCTCTCTCTGACAAATAAATAAATCTTTAAAAAAAAAAAAGTTGTCTATAAAAACACTACGGCTAACACCACACTGGATGGTGAGGGGTTGACTGCCCCCCCACCTCCATTATGAATAAACCGAGGGTATCCTCTCTCACCACTTCTATTTAGTATTATCTAACCAGTTCAGTAAGGCCAAAATAATAATAATAATAACAATAACAATAACAATAATAATAATAAAATAGAAGAAGGAGAAGGAGAAGAAGGGGGATAACAAAAGGGCATACTCCTGGGAAAGGAAGAAATCACTTTTATTTATAGACAACATGACTATGACGATAAAAAATAAAACCCTAAAGAATCTACAAAAGGCAACTAGAACTAATAAATAAATTTATCAAGACCTCAGGATACTAAGTCAATATTTCCAAAATCACTTGTACTTCAATATATTACCAATAAACTTGGAACATGAAATTTAAAAAAAAGAATACCATTTGCAGAAGTATACAAAAAATGAAATACAGAGGACCAAATTTATAAATCCAATTGTTGCAAAATATGTGCCAGACCTGTGCAATGAAAACTATAAAACATTGCTGAAGAATATAAGAAGAACTAAATAAATGAACAGATACACTGTGTATGAGGATTAAATATTTTTAAGATGTCACTTCTCTCCAGATTGATCTATACATTCAGTTCAGTCCCAACCAAAATGTAAAAGGCTTCTTTAAGGAAATTGGCAGGCTTTTCTAAAATTTATATGGACATGCAAATGGCTTAGAATAGACTAAATAATTGCCAAAAAAAAAAAGTTGAATGTCTTGTGCTACCCGATTTCAAAATTTATTATACAGCTATACTAATTAAACAGTATGGTATTTGACATAAGTTTAAATGTAAAGATGGATGAAACAGCATAGTCTGGAAATAAAATCTACACATACATGAGCAATTGACTTTTGCCAAGTGTCCCACATTAACTCAGGGATTTAAGGGTAATTTTTTTTTTTTAACAAATGGTGTTGGAACCACTGGATATAAATGTGGGGAATGACAGACCTTGACTTTAACCTCTCAGAATACATAAAAATATACTGGAAATCAATTATAGACCTAAAGGTTAAAATTAACATTGGAAGACTTTTAGAAGAAAACAGAAGAAAATCTTTTTGACCTCAGAGTAGGCAAAGATTTCTTAGAATACACAAAGCATAATCCATAAGGGAAAAAATTACAAAGTGATCTTCATCAAAATTAAAAACGCCTACTCTCGGGGTGCCTGGGTGGCTCAGTGGGTTGAGGCCCCTGCCTTCGGCTCAGGTCATGATCTCAGGGTCGTGGGATTGAGTCCCGCTTCGGGCTCTCCACTCAGCAGGGAGCCTGCTTCCTCTGCCTGCCTCTCTGCCTGCTTGTGATCTCTGTCAAATAAATAAAATCTTTAAAAATATATATTTAAAAAAAAAAACTCCTACTCTCTAAAAGACACCATTAAGAAAATGAAAAGACAACACATTGGGAAAAAAATCTTCACAACACATATCTCTGATAAGCAGTGTATATTCAAGACATATAAAGAGCTTCTACAACTCAATATCAAAGAGACACAAACCCAGTACAGAAACAGTAAGATTGAAACAGACCATTGACCAAAGAAGTTATATGAATGGCTAATAAGAGCATGGAGGGATGCTCAACCCCATTAGTCATCAGGGAAAGGCATACTGAAACCCCAATGAGGAGCTTCTACACATCCAAGGGTAAGTCTGAAATTAAGTGTTAAAAGACAATTAAAAGTCAATACCAAATTTTTTTTTAAATGTGGAGCAATCATGAATCTCATATATTGCTGGTGAGAATGGAAAATGGCACAATTACTTTGGAAAACAGTTCGCCAGTTTCTTAGGACATTAAGCATGCAGTTGTCATAGAGCCCAATGTATTAGTTTGCTGGGGCTGCTACGATGAAATACCACTGACCGGGTGGCTTAAAAACCAGGAATCTATTTTCTCACAGTTGTGGAGGCTAGATGCCCAAGATCAAGGTGTCTGGCAGGTTTGGGTTTCTCCTGAGACTTTGTTTCTTGGCTTCAAGAAGGCTGTCTAGCTCTGCCCTCACGTGGCCTTTCCTTTGTGATTGTGCACCCCTAGCATCTCTTTTGTGCCTCTTTTCTGTCCAAGTTCTTTCTTCTCATAAGGACACCAGTCAGACTGGATTAAGACCCGCTCTTAATGGCCTCATTTTGACCTAAGTTCCTCTTCAAAGGCCCTATCTCCAAACAGTCACATTCTGAGATCCTGGGGATTATGCCTTCAAGATACGAATTTGGGGGAGGGGCTAGACAGATCAGTCCAGAACGCCCAGCAATTCCACTCTCAGGTATTTACCCGGGAGAAATGAAAGATTTGTGCTTTAATGTTCACAGCAGCCATATTCAAGATGGCTCCAAAATGGAAACAACATAACTTCTATCTCCAGGGGAATAAATACATTATGGTGAATTCTTTTTTTTTTTTTTTTTAAGATTTTATGTATTTATTTGACAGAGAGAGAGGGAGAGATCACAAGTAGGCAGAGAAGCAGGCAGAGAGAGGTGGGGAGGCAGGCTCCCCACAGAGCAGAGAGCCCGATGCGGGGCTTGATCTCAGGACCCTGGGACCATGATCCGAGGGGAAGGCAGAGGCTCTAACCCACTGAGCCACCCAGGTGCCCCTTTTATGGTGAATTCTGAGAAGAGAGCGCTATTCAGAAGTAAAAAGAAACAAACTGCTGATGCTAGTAACAATGTAAATAAAATCAGTCTTAAAAGAATACCCACCATGGGATTCCATTTACGTGGAATTTTAGAATGGACAAATGGAATCTATAGAGACAGAAAGCAGATCAATCCACCGCCCAGGGCTGGGGTGTATGTGTGTGGAGGGAGGTGAGGGCCATGAACTGTCCACCTACAGAGAAGAGTAAAGCTCCTTGGGATTCTAATTTCTTTTTTACAAAACAAAAATAATGTGTCCTGTTTTGATCTGCAGAATCAGGAAGATAATAAAAATGTGTTAGTAAGCAACAGATGAGAAGGTGAAATACATTTGACAGCTCTGTTACTGTCAGAGCTCAGAGCTGAATAGAAAACTTTGGTTTTGGCTCAGGTAGTGATTTCAGGGTCCTGGGATGGAGCTCCGCGTCGGGCTCCACACTGAGTGTGTAGTCTGTTTGGGATTCTCTCTCCCTTTGCCCCTCCCACTTGTGTGTTCTCTCTCTCTCTCTCTCTCTCTCTCTCTCTCAAAATAAACGAATAAATCTTTGGAAAACAAAAGCAAGCAAACGAACGAAAATCTTGAAGTCAGACCAAGGGCTGCCACATAGACTCTGAGACACACTGGGGAGAGAGAAATCTTAAAACAGTTTTGGGGGAGGTTTGGGTAGGTGTGGGGACCAGCTGCTAGAAGTTCAATGGCTCTTTTTATAAAATTAAATGTAGACCTACCTGAAGCTGATTTAGTAATCTGTGACGGGTCTGATCTGGAATATTCTAACAACTACTTACTGAGTGTTTTCTGCTCAAACGCATGGTGAGCACTAAGCCAAGCATTTGGATTTTGCTTGTTACCTCATTTAATCTTCACATGAACTCTCTGAGCTCAATGAGGTACATTTGTAGATGAAAAAATCCACACCCAAGGAGCTTAAAGTGCGGTGTTTACATGCACCAGTCAATGGTTAAAAAACCAAGTCTGATTCTTAAATGCTGCCTACATCACCAGGTGGTACTGGCTCTGGTTTACAGGAATATCCAGGACAAGAATGCTTGACCTTTCATTCTTTGATTCCACAAATCTTCACTGAGCACTGGTGAGATGCCCATCACTGGGCTGGGCCCTGGGGTTTGGCAGTGGACAAAACAGATGGAAGTCTCTGCCCTCACGGCCCTTACATCCTTGTGGGAGGAGACTGACAAGACAAAAATTCGAAATTAAATTTCAGAAGTGGTAAGTGCTCTGAAAAGAACCAAGGCGAGGAACGGGAGGGAGAAGGGTGACAGCTGTTGTTTGAGAAAGGGTGGACGGGAAAGATCACTCAGCTAGGTGGCTTTGAGCAGGGATTAGAGTGATGAGCAGGAGGGAGACAAACCAACACCCTGAGGAAGGGCCATCCAGGTTGGGAACAGGGACGGCTGCAGAGTAGGGAGAGGCTGCAGCCTTGGGATGTTTTTACAGCCTTAGCAAGAGGAATAGATAGGTGTCCGGAGTATCGTCCCCAGAGGCTGGAGGAGATGACCTGAGCAGGGGCCTTGCCGGACAGAGCTCTGTGAAGGCCAAGGTAGGAAATGAGTTTCTAAGCCTGGGGGGTAATCGAATCATATGTGCATACTCAAAGAATCACCATTACACCTAGAGATTTGGAGACTGTTCACTGCAAATCTTAAATACACATTCTTAATCAAATACCTTCAGCAAAATACTACATCCTGTCCCCTGTAACCAGATACTGTTACCCTTCAAGCCCAAATCTTCCAAACCCAAGAAGTGGATAATCCAGGAAGTTAAGAGAGAAGGGGTTGTTTTCTCTAACCTGGTATACATATACGAGCAAGGTGTTTCAGAGGATAAAAATCTTACTGCTTTTTATTAGTGTAAAGGTCAGCCTACATTATTGAAAAGGCTACTAAAATAAATATTTGTAACTTTTTAAAATGTAATTGGATCTAAGCCTTCCAAGTTTTTTAGGGCATTAAGGGAATAGAGAAGAATAATTTTATAATTAGCCCTCTGACAGGTTTCATTAAGTAATTCAAGCATTCCCTTTAAGATCTTGTTTATACTATTAAATCTCTTAATAGGTAGAGTAAAAGAAAAGATAACACTGAGGGCACCTGGCTGGCTCAGTCAGGTAAGCGTCTGCCTTGGCTCAGGTCATGATCCCAGGGGTCCTGGGATGGAGCCCCACGTGTTGGGCTCCCTGCTCAGTGGGGAGTCTGTTTCTCCCTCTGTTCCCCCACCCCCGCTCACCCTCTCTCTCACTCTCTAGCTCATGCTCCCTCTTGTTCTCTCACTCGAGCTCTCTCTCTTGAATAAGTAAATAAAATCTTAAA
This sequence comes from Mellivora capensis, assembly GCA_004024625.1. Taxonomy (NCBI): domain Eukaryota; kingdom Metazoa; phylum Chordata; class Mammalia; order Carnivora; family Mustelidae; genus Mellivora; species Mellivora capensis. Next base: position 18,514 of record PISX010014130.1, on the reverse strand, counting down.
AGAAAAAAAGTATGAAACTGAATCTTGATCAAATTATAGTACTGTCAGTTCTATATCACCGTAATTTACTGCTATGAAGCAAACATTTGAAGAACACAGATGTTTGCTTTCTTTTCAAATGAGCAAGAACCATGCCAGCAGCAGAACTTTCCCCTCACGTGTATCAAGATTTCATTTAAAAGAACTCACACCCACTTTCTGCTTTCATTTGCACACCAATCTCAATTCTTAAACGAAATTATTTATGAAATGGATTTTTCCTAAATGTGTTTGATGATTATTCTGAGAATAAGTGTTTCCTTGTAACTTACTTCTGTGTCAATACTATCTTTCCCTTCTTTTAGATGAATTTTCCCCAGGAAATATTTGGTCAGCTTTAATTCACTTTAAGAACAATGTTGGTTATTCGAATGAGAAATTACAATATAAATTTGCCGCCAGCTCTTGGGAGAGGCAGTGATGTACTTATACATTTCAACTGACATACTACAGGTTCCTTATCAGTGGAGGTAAAAGCAGGGCCATATATAATTTATTAGTACTCTCTCTCTCTCTAATTGCTTTCCAGTAGAATTGCAGGAAAGAATTCGCTCTCTCCTGTTTCCCGGGGGGATTGCCTTTGTTACGGCTCAACTATAAGCTTTATATGGAGTTGTAGCTTTCAAAATAGAGCATTAATTGAAAGCAATTATCCAATTAAAGCAGCTGTGACTATGCTGTATACTGAATATTTACCAAGAAAAGAACGCATTTAACAGATGATTTAATATAGCAGCCTGGCATAATGAATCTGCAACCGACACTTCAAACCCATAGCTAATGTTGTCAGTGGCTGAGATAGTCAAGAGAACACAAGGAGCTCAAGTCCGTGCAAAAAAATAAAATAAAGACTATCAGGCTTGATTTTCAAAACCGTGCAAACGTGTGAGATGTGAATTTCAAAAGTAATCAAAGAACTTGTGTTTATTATCTACAATGCGTTAGATATCTCCAATTGCTTGATTTTATTTTTATTTTTATTTTTTAAGATTTTATTTATATACTTGACAGACAGAGATCACAAGTAGGCAGAGAGGCAGGCAGAGAGAGAGAGGAAGGGAAGCAGGCTCCTTGCTGAGCAGAGAGCCCGACGCGACGCGGGGCTCCATCCCAGGACCCTGAGACCATGACCTGAGCTGAAAGCAGAGGCTTTAACCCACTGAGCCACCCAGGCGCCCCATAATTGCTTGATTTTAAAAGTAAATGTGCATTCAACTTTAATAAAAAAAATTTTTTTTTAAACTCTTTTGATGCCTTATGTAGGTGCCCTGAAATCATTGAGGGCTGTCCTTAAAACCGATGCTTTGGAACCATTCTAGGTAATTCTCAGATAAGCACCCAGAAGAACCTGCCCTGTGTGAAATTCCACTCTGCAACCCACAGTGTGATAATGAGCTGCGGGATAGTCTTTTTCTGTCTATAATCTATTCAGCTTCTCAAGTGCTCACCAAGTGCTAGGAGGGAAAAGGCTTTGGCTGGGCTGGCCGTTGATTAAATGGACTTGGGGATAATCCATATTACCAAGGAATATTTTTATGGGCAAAAAATCCACTACTAACCCTTGCAAAAGAAATGAAGACAATGTTTCCCTAAATGCGTTAGCTCTATATTAAAGAAACAAAACAAAGGAACCACAACACTTTGCTACCAACTCTGGAGTCATCTTATTGGTGCTGTCATGACAAAGGGATGCCGTTCCTCTATGTGCTATGATGTCACCTTTGTCCAATCATAACCTTCCTTATGAGAGTGGGGGAGAACTCTCTGGAGACAAGGTGAGTGACAGCAGCAGGCAATGTAGCAGTCACTAGGCAACAAGATCCAGCCTTCAGTGGAAGAGAATTCTAAAGCATTTAACCCTCATGCTGTCAGGGCTTTCTTTTGCTGGCATGGCCATAATCTGTGGACAAAAGGCCCAATACGAATACTACCACTTTTTTCTAAAGCTGTGCTCCTAAAGGCAATTTGAGGACACTTCTTACGTAGACTAAGGACATTATTCAGTTTGACAAGATTGGTAAAGGTAGATATGTTTACAATCTCCTTTTCACAAGGCTACAGTTTAAGGCCTACATGATTATCTCCTCAGTATGTTGGGATCTGTTAGTCAATTGCTCCCTGCAAGCTGGGCTGTCATACAGGTGTGTAGTCTGTGCCCTGTGCAAAGTCATATCACAGGGGAGTGAGCGGAGCCGAAATCAGCCTGTGCTCCATTCGCCAAGATGCACCTCGTTCGGGCAATCTTCAGAAAGGTCCTTTATCAAATGTGTTGCCTTGATGAGGCTCCATGTTGTAATTTGCCGGGAGGGTTTGCTTTTCCCAGCTTGCACAAGGGTGCTGATGAGCTCTTGGGTGGGCGTGCGGCTACAAGTACCTCTTATTTTCCCACCTAGTCAGAAAGTTCTGCAAGATTGTCCTCTTTCATTTGGCTCTGTTAGAAAACTTAGCACAGGTGTGGACAGACCCAGGTGTGGCCCCGTTGTATTGTTCCCACACTGGATTTCTATCATTTCCTTCGGATGCTTTTGGTTTGTTTCGAGAAAAAAGTTAGAATTTTTCTCATAAAGCTAATTTTTTATTGATTTGAAAGATCTAATAGTTTAACCTTTTTTCTGTACCCCAACAATTATGTAGTATAATGATTTCCTCAAGAAGAGAAATCCTTTTTATTTTTTCTTTAGCCAGGTAATAAATCACTTAGTACAGTTTTTGGGTTGGTTTGAGGGGATGCAGTATAGTTTATTATTTCACTTTTTGTGTTTCGTTTTTGGTTTTGTTTGAGGACAGTCGACACACCATGCTGCATTTGTCTCAGGTGTACAACATAGTGATTCAACATCTTTATACGTTATGCCGTGCTCCCCACAAGAATAGCTACCTTCTGTCGCCATACAACGCATACAACAAATACTGTTGACTATATTCCCTATGCTGCACCTTTTATTCCTGTGCCAGAGGGGCAGAGGTGGACCGATAGGCCAGATGGGTGAAGGGGAGTAGGATACACAGTCTTCCAGTTTTAGAAGGAAGAAGTCAGGATGCCTGGGTGGCTCAGTGGGTTAAAGCCTCTGCCTTTGGCTCAGGTCATGATCTCAGAGTCCTGGGATCGAGTCCCTCATCCGGCTCTCTGCTCGGCAGGGCGCCTGCTTCCTCCTCTCTCTCCCTGCCTGCCTCTCTGCCTACTTGTGATCTCACTCTGTCAAATAAATAAATAAAAATCTTAAAAAAAAAAAAAAAAAAGGAAGAAGTCACCGGAATAAAAGCTACAGCAGACACTTTGAGAGATCTTCTTGAGGATATCAGGTACCATGTTTTCCTCTAACAGTGCTTGGCACGTAGTAAGTGCACATATATCTTCCCATGAATGAGTTAATTGTTTAATTAACTGATTAGCTAATGGTATTCACTTGTGGGGGGATCCAACAGGAGAATTATATATGTTAAAATTGTCAGACATCTGGGGTGCCTGGGTGGCTCAGATGGTTGGGCATCTGCCTTCGGCTCGGGTGGTAACCCCAGGTTCCTCGTTCCTGGCATCGAGCCCCGCATCGGGCTCCCTGCTCAGTGGAGAGTCTGCTTTCTCCTCTGCCTCTCTCCCTTTCTCGTGCTCTCTTTCTCTCTCAAATGAATAAATAAAAATCTTTAAAAAAAAATTGTCAGATACCTTCCACATTATGTAGTACAACACCTAATTTGAAGTTGAGTACACCAAGACCCAAATAACTAACTAGTCAATATATCTAGTTAAAATCATAGGCGGGTTTCTGTTTCCCTATAATTAGGTCAATGAGGAGACTAATTTAGATGTTAAATAAATAATTAAAAGAATAAAATACATATGCAGCTATTAAAATACAAAAATGTTGATCTGTGCGCCACTTAAAATTGTATAAGGTTTCAGTGATAATTGTAGCACTCTTTGGAAAATATTACATGTTTTTAGACGAGCAATGACAAACACAATGAAGCTCTAAACCATGCTGTGGATTAGCTAAAAGGGGCAAAGTCAGGGCTGACTGCAGCTGATTTAAACTGATTCTAACAAACCCTTCATGCAATTATATTAGATATTACAGTCTTGTGTTCAAATTTAGCTACTGGTTTGAGTCTTGCTCAATGGTGTACCTTGTACTGGTCTATTTCTTCATCTGTCCTAGAGCAGATTGGATTAGATGAACTCAGAAGGCCAGCATTCTATGAGCTAAAATCATCTGCATTCCTTATTACTCCCTCCAGTTAGACAGAAGAGCTCTGCATGCAGGGAGATCTATATAATGTAATGAAAACAGTGACCACAGTAAATATGAACATATTAAATTCCTTATTGGAGACTTTCAAATGATTTTCTTGAAAAGAGCAAAAAATTATGTATGTTAATGAGACATCCTTAATTTGAATTTTTTTAAAAGATTTTATTTATTTATTTGACAGACAGAGATCACAAGCAGGCAGAGAGGCAGGCAGAGAGAGAGGAGGAAGCAGGCTCCCTGCTGAGCAGAGAGCTGGATGCAGGGCTCCATCCCAGGACCCTGAGATCATGACCTGAGCTGAAGGCAGAGGCTTTAACCCACTGAGCCACCGAGGCGCCCCTGATTTTTTTTTTTTTTTTTAATGTAGGCTCCATGCCCAATGTGGGGCTTGAACTCACAACCCTGAGTTTGAGAGTTACATGCTCTACTGACTGAGCCAACCAGGTGTCCCAATAAAACATCCTTAAAAACAAAAATACTGGGGCTTCTGGGTGGTTCAGTCAGTTGAGCATCCAACTCTTGGTTTCAGCTCAGGTGTTTATCTCAGGATCATGAGTTCAAGCTCCATGTTGAAACACAAACACCACACAAACTAAAAATAAAGAGCTGGGGGTGCCTGGGTGGCTCAGTTGTTAAGAGTCTGCCTTCTGCTCAGGTCATGATCCCAGGGTTCTGGGATTGAGCTCCACATTGGGCTCCTTGCTTGAGGTGGGGGGAGCCTGCTTCTCCCTCTCCCCCTGCTGCTCCCCTGCGTGTGTTCACTCTCTTGCTGTGTCTCTCTCTGTCAAATAAGTAAATAAAATCTTTAAAAAAATAAAAATAAAGAGCTGGACAAACATATCAAAGAAGAAAGAAAAACGTGGCAAAATTAGTATCAGATAGGATAGAGTTTGAGGCAAAAAGTTAAGATAAAGGGGAATATTTTATATTTACAAATGTATAGTTATGCATACAGTTATAATTGCAATAGTTGCAAGTATTTGTGGACAAAATAAAGTAAAAATTGGTGGAAATATATAATTTGGCAAAATCACAGCTATAATGAAAATTTTAATAAATATCACTCTGGATTTATACAATAGAAAGAACAAAATTGAGATAAAGTTTGGCTTATATATAGTTAGAAAGATTGAATTAATAGTTACATGTAGGACTTCATATGCAACAAAAATCTTTTTCCTTATCAAGTAGATATTTGAAAGGTAAGAATTATACTGTCAGTTTCTGACCACAATGAAATAAAACAAGAATTAATAAGCAAAAACTTTCCTCACATCAAATTAAATTATTCAGAATTATTCATGCAAATTTAAATAAAAGAGGAAATCAAAACTGAAATTATAGATAATTGAGACATTAGTATGTGAAAATACACAGTAAAAGATGTATTCAGGGGAAACTCATAAGATTAAATGCCTTTATTAATAAACATGAAATGTTGAAATAAAGTAGAAAGAACAACAAAATAATCTGAAGGCAAAAGCAAGAATTAATTTAAAAAAAGCAGAATCTAATGTATTAGAAAAAAATTAAAAATAGGTTTAATATATAAAAACAAGAGTTATTACTTTGAAGGTCAATGAAACAGAAACTTCTTGCAAGTCTGATTATGGAAATAAGTAAAACCACAAATATAAAACACTAGAAGTATAAAAGGGAGACAACAAGAGGCACAACAAATATTTTTATAAGAATACATGCAGTTTTATACCAGTTAATCTGGACATTTGGAGGGGCACCTGGCTGATTCAGTCAATAGAGCATATGACTCTTGATCTTGGGGTAGTGAATTCAAGCCCCACATTGGGCATGGAGCCTACTTAAAGAAAAAAAAACTGAATATTTAGATAAAATGAAGAATTTAACAGAAAAATTGAAAATCCAAAAAGACCAATTTACCAGAAATTAATAGAAAAGTTTATTGAACACCTCCCCACCTCCATTCCTCAAAAGAGTACCAGTCTGATGGTTTACCAGATGAATTTTACCAGTCTTTCAAGAAGCAGATAATTTCTTATTTTAGCTGTTCCAAACAATAGGGAAAGGAGGGAAGGAAAGTGTCTTAATTATTTTACAAAGTTATAAAGCCCTGACACCAAAACCAGCAAAACATCATGAAACTGCCATAGATCAATCTTCAGAATAGTAATAAAACTGGTAAAGATTTACAAGGCTGATGTAACTCAAGGTTGGCTTGGTATTAATAGGTATATACATTGGTATAACCTTTATGGAGAGCTCTCATTACAACTCAATGTTCCTATTTAATTTGGAAATTGAATTTTAAGGAATTTATTCCAAGAAAATAATAGGATAAGTGTGCAAAGACATATAAGTATTTTCAAAAGTTCATTACGACATAGTTTACAGTTGAGGAAATTTGGAAATAACTCTAATGGCCATCAACTGGGAATGTTAAGATCAATTATATTGATTAAAATAAAATACTATGAAATTTTCAATAGGGATCAAATATATGTATTGTCATGGAAAAACATCCGTGGTCTATTGTTAAGTGCAAAAGGAGATTATAGAACAGAATGTGTGCCACTTATTTATTTAATGTAAATTAAACCACTATGTTTATATATGTGTGTATAAATACATTCAAAGAAGTCTAAAAGATTCCTAAAAAAAATGTGAGATGTTATCTTTTGAGTGTGAGGTTAATTGACAAGAAGCTACTTTATGTAGTTATGTATTGTTTGAACTTTGCCCTGAGTATAAAGAAGTAAACATAAGATTACCACTTTTGTAAATAGGTAGATAGCTGGGTAGGTAGGCAAGTAGGTAAAAAATAAACACATGAATATATAAATAGATAAATAAAGGTGTTAGATAAAGTGTTCCTATCTTTCTTGCTCTTACCTCTTGAGATCAAATATAACTTTTGACTTTATAATTTCCACTATTATTATTATACCAATATCCTTGCTTTTTCTCTTCCTTTTCTTGATTCTTCTTCTTAGGGACAGAAAGGAAGAAGAAATAGCTCATCTGATGGCCCAATTCAGAGACGTGATCCTCAAAGTTCTTCCCGAAAATTTCTTTCTGTTTCTTCAGTTTTCCGATTATTTTAAAGTCATTTAATACCATGCAATACATTCTTTTTGTTTCAGCCATTAGAATGGATTCTATTTCTTACAACAAAACCCTGAACAGTGCGGAGGGTTATTAACACACACAACAAAAATAATGGTTCGCCAGTTGGACTTCTTTTGTAGCTATGTTTACAGTTGCATCATCGCAAACAATAACTGAAAAACAAAATTGACTTATTTTACTCTATGTGAAATTTGCTACACTAACAATGAAGTTTCAGAGCTGGATGAACATGGTTGTTTGTTGGTATTGAGTTATGAGATTTGTAGAGTATGTATATCCATTGAAATTATGAAAACAGTAGTTAAAAAAATGTCAGCAGTCTTTCCTTGTGGAGAAAATTCATTGATCAGTTAGTTGTTCCTAGAGATGTGAAAGAGTCCAACCAGGGATTCGGGAACTCTTTGGGTCTGTCATGAAACAGGTGTACAAGGCAAAAAAAAAAAAAAAAAAATGCCTTCCCAAAGACGTCTCTGTTCTGATCTCTGGAACCTGTTGTTACCATTAGATGAGAAAGGGTAATTAAGTTTGCTAATCAGCTGACTTCAAACTATGATTATGCTGGGTTATCCAGGTGGGCCGAATGTAATCACCGGGTCTTTATACAGAAGAGGAAGACAGAAGAATCTGTGTCAGAATGGTGTGATGGGAGAAGGGCTTGCTGGTTGTTGGCTTTGCAGAAGGATGGGGGCCAGTGAGCCAAGAAATGCAGCAGTCTGTCCAAGGTGGAAAGGGCAAGGCAAGGGATTCTCTCCAGAGCCTCCAGCAGGTAAACAGCTCTGTGTGTGGATACTTTGATTTCAGTCCAGGGAGACCTCTTTTAAACTTATGACCACCAGATAATAAATTAGTGTGAAGTCATTAAGTTTTTGGTAATTTTTTGTAACAGTGATGGAAATGAATAATAATAGATTATTTGATCTATCGATAAGAAAACACCATTTTCTTTCTTTTTTCTTTTTTTAAGATTTTATTTATTTATTTGAGAGAGAGCACAAGTAGGGTGAGCAGCAGAGGTGTGAGGGAGAAGCAGACTCCTCTCAGAGCAGGGAGCTCGATATGGGGCTCGATCCCGGGACCCACGGATTCATGACTTGAGCCCAAGACAGACGCTTACCCAACTGAGCCACACAGGCGCCCCAAAAATGCATTTTTCTAAGGGGTGCCTGGGTGGCTCAGTGGGTAAAGCGTCTGCCTTCAGCTCAGGTCATGATCTCAGGGTCCTGGGATGGAGTCCCGCATCGGGCTCTCTGCTCAGCAGGAAACTGCTTCCCCCTCTCTCTGCCTGCCTCTCTGCCTACTTGTGATCGCTCGCTCTCTGTCAAATAAATAAATACTCTTTTTTAAAAAAATGCACTTTTTTTTTTTTTAACAGAGATCACAAGTAGGCAGAGAGGCAGGCAGTGAGAGAAGAGGAAGCAGGCTCCCTGCTGAGCAGAGAGTCCCATGTGGGGCTTGATCCCAGGACCCTGGGATCATGACCTGAGCCACAGGCAGAGGCTTAACCCACTGAGCCACCGGGGTGCCCCTAAAAATGCATTTTCTAAGATAGACCTCAAGAGTAGTCTGAAAGTATGGGATGGAATGACTTCCTTAGTGATATTCTTAGAATTTCCCCAGCAAAGACTAAATGCATCTCATCTGTAATAATCTAGTTCCGTGAGTCTGGCCTTTAAAACATATTATGGCATCAAGGAAAATTACTCGCATGTAGAACATCCTTAGTTTTTCCTGAATTTCCAAAATGAGTAACTTTCCTGCATCAGCATCTTGCCCATTAACCAATGACAGGGTGCAGATCCCCTCCCCTTGCCAGGTGGTAATTGTAACCCCAGTGCTGGCTGTATGGATGTCCTTCAGTCACCCAGTTTTCCTGAGATCATCTTATTTTAGTAAAGTTGTTAGTGCTGAAGTAGAATTGGGCTCACTTCTACTGAAATACCTGATGGGAAATCAACATCCTTGCAAAGATTTCCAGAGATGCTGAGTCCACCATATGTTGTAAAGGAATGCTCTTGTTAGAAATATCCATCTCCAAATTTCTACTGACCTTTCTTGATCTCCATTTTGCATTTTGGTCCCACAGCTATCCCCTATTTTATATACCGTGGGACCCAGCTAGATATTTTCTTTCCAACCCCTTCATTCTCCCAAATATCATCATGACTCAAGGCAATGGGCAGAGCAGTCTTTTTTAATAGTTTGGAGCAAAGGAGGGGTTGCACAGACAACCACTTAATGCTGAATATTAGAATTCCTTATCTTTAAATGCATATTGGCCCATTTTCAAGACTGTGAGACATCTCATCACTTTTGCTTGTCCTTCTGTGATTCGGGGTTTCCTCTCTTCTTCCTTGATCCTCTTTTTCCTCTTTATTTTTAAAGCTTTATTTATTTAAGAGAGTGTACAGGTGGGGACGGGCAGGGGGAGAGAGAAGGTCATAAGCAGGCTCCACACCCTGCTTAGAGCCCGACGTGGGGCTCGATCTCATAACCCTGAGATCATGACCTGAGCCCAAATCAAGAGTTGGATGCTTACCTGACTGAGCCACCCAGGTGCTTCTCTTTTTCCTCTTTAATTCAAAAGCTCCCAAGCCCCAAGCCTACTGCCCAGTTTTCAGGGAGAGTGGTTTACCTATGTCTCTGTCCCCGTGGGGCCATGCAGCTACCCTAGAAGAGCCTTGTCTTTTTAACCATACTGTGCCAAGAAGGGGCATGTCAGGATAAGACAGATCTCTCTGGCTGAGAGGAACTCTTTTGTCAGCTTGCTGCAACACTTGTAAATTACTTGGATGGGAGAGAAAACAACTTTCTCATTTAAAATAAATGTCAATTTAGCCAACTATAAAATCCATCTGAATGTTGGAAGTAAAATAGGAAACTCAAATATCTTTATTGTATTGGAGCTCCTTTGCACCATATCCTCCAAATTCTCCTGGGGCACGAGTACTGTTGCTTTCCTTTGCGTTCTGAGGTACATACGTGGAAGTTTAAGAAGCACTGGTCTTCTACTTCACTTTTTTCATAATAAAAATTTTCAAGCAAACACAAAAAGCACTAAAAAGAGGATCATGAATTTTCATATATTTATAACACAGCTTCAATAATTATTAACATATGGCAAATCTTTTTTTTTTTTTTTAAAGATTTTATTTATTAGAGAGAGAGAGAGCACAAGCAAGGAGAGGAGCAGAGAGAAGCAGACTCGCCACTGAGTGGGGAGCCTGATGTGGGGCTCAGTCCCAGAACCCCGAGATCATGATGTGAGCCAAGTCAGACATTTAACTGGTGCCCCTCATCATATGCCAATCTTGTCTCTAATATACCCCCGTCATTCTCAGATATACCACCCTCTCCCACACTGGATTATATTTGAATGAATTGCATACATTCTATTCTATCCATAAATAATGTCCTTGTCCTTGTCTTTTAGATACACATAATTACCTAGACAGTGTTCAAATGTCCCCAGATACCTCACAGAAGCCTTTTTACAGTTGTTGAGAAGCGCTGGGTCCAAACCTTGTCCCTGTTACAATCCACAAATGACGTACCTCTCAAGTGCTTGCATGAGAGCAGTTGCCACTTGGCAAGGAAAAGGACATCTTGTTTTTAGGCACCTGGTGGCTCAGTGGTTAAGTGTCTGCCTTCCACTCAAGTTGTGATCTGGGTCCAATGGTTGAGCTTTCTGCTCAGCGGGGAGTCTGCTTCTGTCTTCCTCTCCCTCTGACCCTCCCCAGTGCTTGTTCTCTCTCTCTCTCAAATAAATAAAATCTTTAAAAAAAAAAAAAAAGAGGGACACCTGGGTGGTTCAGTCGGTTGGGCAGCTGCCTTCCACTCGGGTCATGATCCCAGAGTCCTGGGATCGAGTCCCAAATTGGGCTCCTTGTTCAGCAGGAAGCCTGCTTCTGTCTGCTCTGCCTGCTGCTCCCCCTGCTTGTGCTCTCTCTGACAAATAAATAAAATATTTTAAAAAAGAGAGATTGTTTCAAGACTCGTCCAGCTTTGGTTTTCTTTTTGTTTTTAGGCTTTTTCTTATTTCTGGAGTAAGACATCTCTAGAATAGTGTTCTATTCTCAGGCTAGTTGAATGGCATTTTTGGTTTGCTCCATAAGCAGGCTCATCCTTACAAGCAACTAACCAATGAACAACTTAATCATATACAAGGCCTTCTGGCCTGGGCCATCTGTCACTTAACAGCAGGGAAAGAACTTTGAACTCTTAGAAAATATATGCCTTTAGGAGGCAAAAAAGAGAGCTGTGCAAAGAAGGCCAGCGGAACCAGCTGTCTTCAGAGAAGGCTGGCCACCACGTCAAGGCTACTTTACCTCCTGGCCATATGCAGCACACGGGAAGTCGAAGCAGTCCTGCCGAGTGGAACACACCCACTGTTTGCTGGGAGCTCCTGGCAGGCAGATACCGTCACGTTAATGCTAGCCCCACAATAGCACACAGCAGACCCTTGAGAAGGTGGAGAGGCTCCAAGGGCAGACCAATGTCCTCATGCAACTGGGCAGGGATCCCGTGCACTGGAGGAATTGGGGGCTGGGGTGGAGGTGTGAGAGGTGGTAACAAGGGTGGGCAACTTGAATTGGGCAGGCCTGGGGAGCCGGGCATGGGGGTGCCCTGGGGCTCCAGCTCTTTGGGACGAGGCACTTAGAGGTGAGCTAGAGATGCTAAGAGGATGACCAAAAAGATTCAATGACAAAGTTTGCTTAATTTGAAAATGTGCCCTGCTTTGGCTGAGCCTGCAACCAGATCCCTGTGGTCAGAATCCTGGAACATAAAGCCATACAACCGGTACTTGAGTTAAGTACTTTAACCTGTGGTGAAATGGGCTCTTGTGGGAAGCCCCTGGACCTGTCAGAATCAGGGTTAGCGGTTTGGGAAGGTGGGTCAGATTAGGCAAGGTAAAGACTGCGATTCTAAGACAGATACACAGGGGTAGTTAGTGGAGAGATGGACAGATGTATGGCAGTGTGTCTGCCAATTCACCCAAATGAGATTGGTAATCCGTTAACTTCCAGGCAGAATTAATAAGCTACAAGGATCATCCGAATTGTCCTCTGAGGACTAACTTTGTTGAAGGCCGTGCTCCCCCTTTACTCATCCTCACAAAGAAGTGCAGGTCCAGATGAGGACTGAGAGTTTACCCTCGCTGAGTCAGGAGCAGTGGTTGGTTGGTAGAGGATCAACAGGCAAACAATCTGCCAAGATCTGGGCACTAAAACTATCAGGAGGAACACACCAAGGTGAATCAGAAGCTTGATTTTCAAGGGATTATGGCAGAGCTGGGGCTGAAGAGCCGTGCCTTCATCAGACAAGGACTAGGTCACAAGGAAACATGGAGTACAAAATGAAAAAAGAGAAAGCTTCCAGGCCTTCTCCACACTGAATCAGTCAGCCTCAGACCAGGGCTCCTGGTCATCATGCCTTGGCCTTGGATGCTTGGTTCTGGAGTGTAGAGTGGAGATGGTGGGAATGAACCTGTAGGCAGGAGTTCCAGAGGTTATGGGATAAAGGTAGAAGTCCTGCAAGGTCAGGGATTTCAGTGCATCAAATGATGTGAGTTCTCAAATGGCCTGTATGTTTCTTTCTTTTTTTTTTTTTTTTTACATATAATGTATTATTTGCCCCAGGGGTACAGGTCTGAGAATCATCAGGCTTACACATTTCACAGCACTCACCATAGCACCTACCCTCCCCAATGTACATACTCCAACCACCCTATCCCTACCCCCCCACTCCCAGCAACCCTCAGTTTGTTTCATGAGATTAAGAGTCTCTTATGGTTTATCTCCCTCCTGATCCCATCTTGTTTCATTTTTTTCCCTCCCTACTCCACATAACACCCTGCACTGCCTCTCAAATTCCTTATATCAGAGAGATTATATGATAATTGTCTTTCTCTGATTGACTTATTTCGCTCAGCATAATACCCTCTAGTTCCATCCTGTTGCTGTAAATGGCAAGATTTCATTTCTTTTTTTTGTTTTAAGACTTTATTTATTGACAGACAGATCACAAGTAGGCAGAGAGAGGAAGGGAAGCAGGCTCCCTGCTGAGCAGAAAGCCCGATGCAGGGCTCTATCCCAGGACCTTGGGATCATGACCTGAGCTGAAGGCAGAGGCTTTAACCCACTGAGCCACCCAGGCACCCTAAGATTTCATTTCTTTTGATGTCTACATAGTATTCCATTGCATATATATACAACATCTTCTTTATCCATTCATCTGTTGATGGATGGTTCTTTCCATAGTTTGGCTATTGTGGACATTGCTGCTATAAACATTCGGGTGCATGTGCCCCTTCAGATCACTACATTTGTATCTTTAGGGTAAATACCCAGTAGTGCAATTGCTGGGTCATAGGGTAGCTCTATTTTCAACTTTTTGAGAAACCTCCATACTGTTTTCCAGAGTGGCTGCACCAGCTTGCATTCCAACCAACAGTATAGGAGGGTTCCCCTTTCTCTGCATCCATGCCAACATCTGTCATTTCCTGACTGGTTAATTTTAGCTATTCTGACTGGTATGAGGTGGTATCTTAATGTGGTTTTGATTTGTATTTCCCTGATGCCCAGTGATGTTGAGCACTTTTTCATGTGTCTGTTGGCCATTTGGATGTCTCCTTTGCAGAGATGTCTGTTCCTGTCTTCTGCCCATTTCTTGATTGGATTATTTGCTCTTTGGGTGTTGAGTTTGATAAGTTCTTTATATATTTTGGATACTATTCCTTTATCTGATGTCATTTGTGAATACCTTCTCCCATTCTGTCAGTTGTCTTTTGGTTTTGTTGACTGTTTCCTTTGCTGTGCAAAAGCTCTTGATGAAGTCCCAATCGTTCATTTTTGCCCTTGCTTCCCTTGCTTTTGGCGATATTTGTAGGAAAAAGTTGCTGCAGCTGAGGTCAAATAGGTTGCTGCCTGTGTTCTTAAGGATTTTGATAGATTCCTGTCTCACATTGAGGTCTGTTATCCATTTTGGGTCTATTTGTGTGTGTGGTATAAGGAAATGGTCCAGTTTCATTCTTCTGCATGTGGCTGTCCAATTTTCCCAACATCATTTGCTGAAGAGACCAACTTTTTTCCATTGGACATTCTTTCCTGCTTTGTTGAAGATTAGTTGACCATAGAGTTGAGGGTCCATTCTTGGGTTCTATTCTGTTCCATTGATCTATGTGTCTGTCTTTGTGCCAGGACCATACTGTCTTGATGATGACAGCTTTGTGATAGAGCTTAAAGTCTAGAGTTGTGATGCTGCCAACTTTGGTTTTCTTTTTCAACATTCTTCTGGCTATTTGGGGTCTTTTCTGGTTCCATGTAAATTTTGGGATTATTTGTTCCATTTCTCTGAAAACAACTGATGGTATTTTGATAGGGATTGCATTAAATGTGTACATTGCTTTAGGTAGCATAGTATTTGTTCTTCACAGTATTTATTCTTCCAATCCATGAGCATGGAACATTTTTCCATTTCTTTGTGTCTTCCTCAATTTCTTTCATGAGTACTTTATAGTTTTCTGAGTATAGATTCTTTGCCTCTTTGGTTAGGCTGATTCCTAGGTATCTTATTGTTTTGGGAGCAATTGTAAATGGGATTGACTCCTTAATTTCTCTTTCTTCTGTCTTGCTGTTGTTGTATAGAAATGCAACTGATTTCTGTGCAATTATTTTATATCCTGACACTTTACTGAATTCCTGTCTGAGTTCTAGCAGGTTTAGAGTAGAGTATTTTGGGGTTTCCACATAAAGTATCATATCATCTGAAAAGAGTGAGAGTTTGACTTCTTCTTTGCTGATTCAGATGCCTTTTATTTCTTTTTGTTGTCTGATTGCTGAGGCTAGGACTTCTAGTACTATGTTGAAAAGCATTGGTGGGGGCGCCTGGGTGGCTCAGTGGGTTAAAGCCTCTGCCTTGGGCTTGGGTCATGGTCCCAGGGTCCTGGGATCGAGCCCCACATCGGGCTCTCTGCTCAGTGGGGAGCCTGCTTCCTCCTCTCTCTCTGCCTGCCTCTCTGCCTACTTGTGATCTCTCTCTCTCTCTCTCTGTGTCAAACAAATAAATAAAATCTTAAAAAAAAAAAAAAAGCATTGGTGATAGTGGGCATCCCTGCCATTTCCTGACCTTAGGGGGAAAGCTCTGTTTTTCCCCATTGAGAATGATATTTGCTGTGGGATTTTCATAGATGGTTTTGATGATATTGAGGTAAGTATCCTCTGTCCCTACACTTTGAAGAGTTTTGATCAAGGAAGGACGCTGTACTTTGTCAAATGCTTTTTCAGCATCTATTGAGAGTATCATATGGTTCTTGTTCTTTCTTTTATTAATGTATTTTACCACATTGATTGATTTGCAGATGTTGAACCAACTTTGCAGCCCAGGGATAAATGCCACTTAGTCATGGTGAATAATCCTTTTAATGGACTGTTGGATATTATTGGCTAGCATTTTGACGAGAATTTTTGTATCCATGTTCATCTACGCTATTGGTCTATAATTCTCCTTTTTGATGGGGTCTTTGTCTGGTTTTGGGGTCAAGGTAATGCTGGCCTCATGAAATGAGTTTGGAAGTTTCCTTTCCATTTCTATTTTTTGGAATGGTTTCAGGAGAATAGGTATTAATTCTTTAACTGTTTGGTAGATTTTCCCTGGGAAGCCATCTGGCCCTGGGCTCTTGTTTGTTGGGAGATTTTTGATGACTGCTTCAATCTCCTTACTGGTTATGGGTCTGTTCAGGTTTTCTATTTCATCCTGGTTCAGTTTTGATAGTTTGTATGTCTCTAGAATGCATCCATTTCTTCAGGATTGTCAAATTTGCTAGTGCATAGTTGCTCATAATATGCTCTTATCATTGTTTGTATTTCTTTGGTGTTGGTTGTGATCTCTCCTCTTGGATTCATGATTTTTATTAATCTGGATCTTTTTTCTTTTTGATAAGTCTTTATTAATTCTTTCAAAGAACCAGCTCCTAGTTTCATTGATTTGTTCTACTGTTCTTTTGGTTTCTATTTCATTGATTTCTGCTCTCATCTTAATTATTTCTCTTCTCCTGCTGGGTTTAGGCTTTTTTTGCTGTTCTTTTTCCAGCTCCTTTAGGTGTAGGGTTAGGTTGTGTACTTGAGACCTGTCTTGTTTTTTGAGAAAGTCTTGTATTGCTATATACTTTTCTCTCAGGACTGCCTTTGCTGTGTCCCAAAGATTTTGAACAGTTGTGCTTTCTTTTTCATTTGTTTCCGTGAATTTTTCTTCTTTAATTTCCTGGCTGACCCATTCATTCTTTAATAGGATGCTCTTTAGCCTCCATGTATTTGAGTTCTTTCCAACTTCCCTCTTGTGATTGAGTTCTAGCTTCAGAGCATTGTGGTCTGAAAATGTGTACAGAATGATCCCAATCTTTTGGTACCAGTTGGGACCTAATTTGTGACCGAGGATGTAATCTACTCTGGAATATGTTCTATGTGCACTGGAGAAGAATGCGTATTCTGTTGCTTTGGGATGAAATGTTCTAAATATATCTGTGATGTCCATCTGGTCCACTGTGTCATTTAAAGCCTTTATTCCCTTATTGATCTTTTGCTTACATGATCTGTCCATTTCAGTGGGTGTGTGTGTGTGTATGTGTGTGTGTGCTAAAGTCCCCTACTATTATTGTATTATAGTTGATGTGTTTCTTTCATTTTGCTATAAATTGGTTTATATATTGGCTGCTCCCATGTCATGGGCATAGATATTTAAAATTGTTAGATCTTCTTGTTGGACAGACCCTTTAAGTATGATGTAGTGTCCTTCCTCATCTCTTATGATGGTCTTTGGCTTAAAATCTAATTTATCTGATATAAGGATTGCCACCCCAGCTTTCTTTTGATGTCCATTAGCATGGTAAATTGTTTTCCACCCCTCACAATAAATTTGGAGGTGTCTTTGGGTCTAAAATGAGTTTCTTGCAGACAGCATATCAATGGGTCTTTTGTTTTTGTTTTTGTTTTTGTTTTTTGTTTTTTATCCATTCTGATACCCTGTGTCTTCTGATTAGGGCATTTTAGCCCATTTACATTCAGGGTAACTATTGAAAGATATGAATTTAGTGCCATTGTATTGCCTGTAAGGTGACTGTTAGTGTATATTGTCTCTGTTCCTTTCAGGTCTGTTACTTTGAGGCTCTCTCTTTGCTTAGAGGACCCTTTTCAATATTTCCTGTAGGGCTGGTTTGGTGTTTGCAAATTCTTTTAATTTTTGTTTGTCCTGGAAGCTTTTTATCTCTCCTTCTATTTTCAATGACAGTCTAGCTGGATATAGTATTCTTGGCTGCATATTTTTCTCATTTGGTGCTGTGAATATATCATGCCAGTCCTTTATGGCCTGCCAGGTCTCTGTGGATAAAGTATATGTTACAGACCTCTTGTATGTTATAAACCTCTTGTTCCAAGCTGCTTTCAGGATTTTCTCTTTGTCACTGAGACTTGTAAGTTTTACTATTAGATGACAGGGTGTGGACCTATTTTTA
Organism: Mellivora capensis; assembly: GCA_004024625.1. NCBI lineage: Eukaryota > Metazoa > Chordata > Mammalia > Carnivora > Mustelidae > Mellivora > Mellivora capensis. The sequence continues at coordinate 616 of PISX010014130.1, read as the reverse complement.
TTGATTTTGAGGGGGGGTTCTCTGTGCCTCCTGGATTTTGATGCTTGTTCCCTTTGCCATATTAGGGAAATTCTCTGCTATAATTTGCTCCAGTATATCCTCTGCCCCCCTCTCTCTTTCTTCTTCTTCTGGGATCCCAATTATTCTAATATTGTTTCAACTTATGGTATCACTTATCTCTTGAATTCTCCCCTCATGGTCCAGTAGTTGTTTGTCTCTCTTTTTCTCAGCTTCTTTATTCTCCATCATTAGGTCTTCTATATCACTAATTCTCTCTTCTGCCTCATTTATCCTAGTAGTAAGAGCCTCCATTTTTTAATTGAACCTCATTAGTAGTTTTTCTTTTTTATTTCAATGAGGTTAGATTTTAGTTCTTTTAGTTCTCCAGAAAAGGATTTTATTTCTCCAGAAAGGGATTCTCTAGTATCTTCCATGCTTTTTTCAAGCCCAGCTAGAACCTTGATAATCATCATTCTGAATTTTTTTTTAAGATTTCATTTACTTATTTGACAGACAGAGATCACAAGTTGGCAGAGAGGCAGGCAGAGAGAGAGGAAGAGAAGCAGGCTCCCTGCTGAGCAGAGAGCCATACGTGGGGCTCAATCCCAGGACCCTG
>PISX010014129.1:0-54081 GCA_004024625.1 Mellivora capensis | reverse complement strand
TTGAGTAACTTACCAAAGTTTGCACAGCAGATCCAGGATTTACACCCAGCCTGCATCCTCCTTCACCACTCAGTGGCAACAAGTATGTGTGTGGTTGACTGTGTGTGGGTTTCAGTGACCTCACCATAGTAGCCTGAAATCAGTTATGGTGAGAGTATTTACACCACAGAAATCTGTAAATGCTACAAATTGTAGCTTCTCTCTCCAACCCCTCCCCCCCCACCACATTGTTAAACATTTACTAGCACACTAGTGGTTGCAGACACATTTGGAAAGCTGGGACTAAGTTTTGCAGGGATTCATTTGGGGAATTATTAGTGCTGTTTGAATGTTGTCTTGGTGTGTTCATCAAATGAGGATGCATTTTAGTCTGAATTGGAAGAAGATATACAAAATAAGAGTTCTCATGATCATTAAATATTGGGATTTGGGAGTTTTTTCTGAAAATCAAGTGCTCTCTGCAGGTATCTCATTTCGAGAAACTCTGGGAAGGAGGTATGGTCCAACCACAATTCTGCTTATGCTTCTGAATTTCTGAAACCCATTATTTCATATTTATCATGGTAATTACACTTTGAATTCATATTCTAGTTATTTGTGTTTGTGTACTTTCTCCCTATTAGACTATAAGATTCACACTAGAATCCATGTCAGATCAGCACTACAATCCTAAAGAATGCCTAACAATGTTTTCAAAGTGAGTTAAATGTTGCCTGAATTAATGACTTGTTTTTTTTTTTTCTGTTTCAAACACTACTCAATGATCTTAGGTAGAATGGTAAAGGAAACAATTTGAGAAAACACTTTCTGAATCTTATTTCTGAATATTTCAGAACCATGATTCTGAATCATAAAGATTTTTTCACAACAATCTAGTCTATTAGTCTATTGAAATCATGGGTGCTTTCATGATGTTTACTATTCTATCCTCGAAGATGTAACTTATTTGTAGTTTAATTTTCCTTGTTATGAACAGGATTAAAAGACTGACTTTTTTGTTTGAAGACCTATACTAAATTAACTACTGGTTTGTGTTTATACATCTAGCCTTAAGCCAGGTTTTTTCTTTTTTTTTTTTCCTGCTCTTTCCTCCTGTGGATTCTGATTTCACTAGTACTTTGCAAACCATTTTCCCCCCTACGTAGCTAGCCCTTTTAAATTTATTTATTTTTAAAGATTTTATTTATTTATTAGTCAGAGAATGGGAGAGAGAGAGAGCACAAGAAGGGGGAGCGGCAGGTAGAGGAAGAAGCAGGCTCCCCACAGAGCAAGGAGCCCAATGTGGGACTCGATCCCTGGACCCTGAGATCATGAGCTGAGCTGAAGGCAGATGCTTAACTGACTGAGCCACCCAGGCATCCCAGCCCTTTGGATTACAGATTCTATTTTTAAAGTTTCTTCTTTTGACATCTTGATGGCTTATATTTATTAAAAAATATTTAGACTCAAAAAAGTGGTTTTAGTTGTTTTTTTTTTAAGATTTTATTTATTTATTTGACAGACAGAGATCACAAGTAGGCAGAGATGCAGGCAGAGAGAGAGGAGGAAGCAGGCTCCCTGCTGAGCAGAGAGCCCGATGTAGGGCTGGATCCCAGAATCCTGGGATCATGACCCGAGCTAAAGGCAGAGGCTTTAACCCACTGAGCCACCCAGGCACCCTGTGGTTTTAGTTTTTAAAAAATCCCTTTGATGGGGTACCTGGGAGGCTCAATCACTTAAGTGTGCCACGCTTGGTCTTGAGATTGAGCCCTGCTTTGGCTCCCCAGTGGGCTTGGAGCCTGCTCAAGATTCTCTCTCTCCCTCTGTCCCACCCCCCCCCCCCACCAATTCCTTTGATAATTAAATGTATTTGGAATATTGTCTAAAATGCATAGTCTTTAGAATGGATGAAGGGGCAGATTTTGTTTTTTCCCCTTGCCAATAATCAGTCGGCTTGCTACTCAGCTGTGTTTCAACAACTTCAGTATAACCTGGGTGTTTCATAGAAATGCAATGTCTTGGGCCCTACCCCAGACTTACTGAATCATAATCTACATTTTAACAACATCCCCAAGGATTTGTATGCACATTAACATTTGAGAAAAGCCAATCAATTGGATCTTTTTCTGAAATTCACCCTGCTGCAAAAGCAGCTGACTATAATGTATTCTTCAATGCAAACCACATTTTGGAATTCTGATTTATTTGATGGCTTAATGTTTATTGACTGCACCTGGTGTGCTAGATGCTGCAAAGAAAATTTGAACCACCAAGCCATTGTCATACAGTTACCTTACTCTAAAATAAGAAGATACAGGCAATTTACTGTTGTTGTTGTTGTTGTTGTTGTTTTTCCTTTTTGTGCTTTAAAAAAAACATACATTTGAAAGAAGAAAAGGAGTTAGGTGGAAGAAACAGATTAGAGCCCCTCTACAGGGGGTGTGGTCCATTGTTAAAATAAGGGTAGATGAGGGATGTTCATATTACACAAATAGAAATGAAAGGAATTCTGTCACTCATCTATGTTTGGTTGGGGGAAAACAAACATCTGGATAGCTGAATTATGTGTAGACAAGGTATCTGGATAATTGCTTGTATTTTCCACTTCTCCAGATGTTTGAGCATTGTGTTGATATAGCTCAAGCCCGTTGCTTTCAGACATTTCATGAATTTTTACTAGAAAAAATTCTGAAAGCATTGATTTTATGTCTGTATTCTATTCTTTATGAAAACTGAAGTATTTTAAACCTAGTCTTTGGTCAGGTTTTGCCCCCTTGTGTAAAATGACCACTTTATATAGTGGATATAGGAGACATTCTTAGTCACTGTCATTAAGTTATGTTGAAATAAAAATAAGAATTTTTAAGGAACCCCGAATATGTCACCCCCAAAGACACCACTTTGGCATAAGGATTATTTTGAACTGAAGGCAATTGAGAATCAAGAGATCAGAAAGGTTTGTTTATTTATTTATTTATTTATTTATTTATTTTTTGCCTTCTGCTGATCTTCCTAAAAGCAGGGCATGAATTACTCTGTGAAGTTGTCTCCCTCCCCTGTACCAGGAAGAAGAGAACAACTCTTAACAGCAGTCACATTGAGCTGAATCTGCACAAACCTTACTAAGATAACCCTTCTACTCCTTTAATTTTCCTCAGATGTTTTTTAGTCACTTCCTACAATTTATTGTTCCTCAAAACCTAACCCCCTTTCCTTTGTTAAAATGGTATACAAATCCCATCGTCTGCTTGAGTTTCACTTTTTTTCTGTGAACTCCTAGGGAGCAAAATACAAATAAGCTTGTGTTCTTTTTCCTGTTGACGGGTCTTTTGTCGGTTAAATTTGCATGTCCTCAGTTACTGAATCTAAGAGGGTACAGGAAAAGTTCTTCTGCGTAAGAATTTTAATTCTACTAAATCGTCCTTTTCAAAACTTTTAAAAATCATTTTAGAAGAGGAGAGGAGGCAATAAGGAAGGAAGGATAGAAAGGTGGGACACATGTGGAAAAGCTGAGACACCAATAGAAAAGGAAAGAGAGTTTTTAGGAATTAGCTATTTAATCATGTGTTTCATCTAATCGTTACTCAGGCTGTCAATGACTGCAGGCCCACTGTATGGAGAGATTATTATTGTCCCACCCTAAGCCTGCAGTGAGGTCAACTGTTAGATCAATAACAACTCTGCTCCATCAGATAACGAATCTAAATGAGAATTGCTACTGTTAATCAGGTATCTTGAAATCCTTGAAACAGGGCACTGTGATAAATGATTACTGACTATTCTCCCTTTAACCTCAGTGGACTTTGCTCACCCATATTTTTAATTAACTAATTTAGCTCAGGACATTTAAGATGCTGAAATCCTTTCAAAATTCTCCCCAGGGAGGTTATTCCAAGAGTAGACATCAGTAAGAATGTCCTTCCTTTCTTTGTAGGGATTTATTTGGTCTATTTTAATTTTTCTCAGAGACATACAAGTCCAAGGAAGACTATGGTTTCACATTTCACTTAGTAGTTAGCTCTTTACCTCCCAGAATGGTAGCATTTTAAAATTCAGCAAAAATATGTTCTTAACGGTGTATTAAACAAAAGTCAAAGCTATGGAAAATTACAACCTTTGGTGCAAAAGGAGATATCTTCTGCTTTTTTGAAGGTTAATTAGTAATGAAACATCTTTTAGAAAAAAATGTTGAGTTAAATTGGGGTTATGAGGAAGTCTTAACAAAAGATATTTTGTACATTAAAAAAGACTTAAGATTTTGGCAGTTAAAAATATCATTTAATTTTAAATTTTTATAGTCTTGATCTTTTAACATGGATTAAGATCCGAAATTTCAAACTTAAGTTTGCATCTTCTCTACAACATTGAGAAAAGCCCATGAGATTATTTCTGTTAACTAATTTTGTAACATTAGGGTTGATATATTTAACAGAAAGAAGCCCATTCACCTGCATTTTTGCTCCCGTATTAGAATGAGACTGAAGAGACAGGACAATAAAAACAATGATATATATATATGCATATCATATGATATAAAGATATATATATATCATATATATGTTTGTGGGGTGGTTTTTGTTTGTTTGTTTGTTTGGTCTCTCCGACTTGACTGGTAAATTAGCAAATACAGTTAAAATGCTGTGAGTTGTGCAGTGCCTAGCCCACCTGTGACTCCCTAGTCTAGGCCAGGAGGCCCAGATGGGGGAACCCAGGGCTGGGGCCCCTCTGGACGATGACAGTGGCTGGACAGGATGTGAGGAGGGCACAGTAGACAATGAGGGGCTTAGGGAAGATGGGGCTCAGACACAGAACTTGTGTGGAGTCTGGACATTAAGCAGAGCTTCCAGAAGACCTTGGCCATCTGTCAAGCGGCTGGCAGAAAATGATCCTGGCTGATGAAGGCAGGGTGCATGGCCGGAATGAACTGATTGCTTGCTACATGAAGCTGAGAACAGGGAAGACCCAAACTTGCAAACAGGTCTCTGGTCACATCCAGCTTCTGGCCCAAAGAAAATCAAGGGAAAACCAGTCCAAGCACAAGGCCTTGAATGTAGACCAGTTTTCAAAGGACAAGGCTTTCCAAGGATGAGGCAGCACCACATTTACTGCCTGGTCAGGGATTGAAAGGGGACCTCAAAAGTGGCTCACCGTGAGATGCCCTCCTCCCAGGAAGGACCTCTAGCTATCTTCATGCTCATTTGTGGAGGGGGCTGCTCCCTGTTAGAGGGGACCTTAAAAGCTGGGTAGTGAGTTGAAGAGATGGATCCTGATTTTGGGAACTCACAGTGGTGTCTAAAAAGATAGATCACCCCAGAGGATCAGGGTTAGGGTTAGAGTGGGACAATCTTGGGGGATAGCACTAGTTTCTCAGTTTCTAACAGGTACCCTCCCCCAAACTGCTTCTAGATTTTCTGGAGGGCCTTAGATATGTTGATTTGTCCCTCTTTATTTTATTTTTTTTCTTAGCACACCCACCTCCCTTTTCCAATCTGCTTCTCCTTACCACCCCACCCTGTGACCTTGAGACAAATATTGAAGGTTAATGCAAGAACAGAGCCAGGTGGGCCCTGGGAATTTTTTTGTTTTAATATTACAAGAGATATTTATAAGTGGGGATTAGGATTTTTTTTCTCAGCTGGGCAAGCAGTGGGGTGAGGCTTTTAAATCTCATCTTTTCTTCTATAAAGAACAGGCTATACTATGTGGCTTTCCCTTACCCCAGCACTGTGTTGATTTACGTTCTGACACAGGATAAAACTGTTTTACCAAAAAACAAAACAAAAACCCACTATGAGTTGTCCCAGAATCTCACTGAAAACTTTTCTCAGTATTGAGTCCAGCTTTCCATGTCCAGAAACCTTTTCCTCTGTTCAGATGAGCTCTGTGTAGCTTCCAGAGTAGAAAAAGCACATTCATCTCTTTCGCTTATCTTAATGCTAGATATTTTAATTGTTACCATTGATAGCATTTATGAACCCCCATATCCAGTTATTTAGTGTAGCAAAACAAAGTATCCTGAAATGTGGTAGTGTAAAATAACAACGGTGAGTCAAATTCAGAATACGTAATGGAGATGGTTTGTCTGTGCTGTACAATGTCTGGGGCCTCAGCTGGGAAGACTCACATGGCTGAGCAATGGCTCAGATGAATGGGGCTGGAATTATTTGGAAACTTCTCACTCACATGTCTGATATGTGGGCCAGGATGATGTAAGGGCTGGGCTCAGCTGGAGCTGTTGACAGGAGCACGTACACGTAGCCTCTCCATGTGGGTTGCACTTCTCACAGCAAGGTGGCTGGGTTCGGATTGGGGACATCCCAGAAGGGAGCATCAGGAGAGTGAGAGTTCTGAGACCCAGGTAGAGCTGCATGGCCTTTTGTGAAGTGACCTTGGAAATCAAAAAATGTCACTTCTACTCTCTTTGATCAAAGCTGTCACAGGTCTACCATATTTAAAAGGAGGTAACAGAGATTGAACAGTACCAAAGAATTTGTGATCATTTTTAAAACCACCACAACACCCAATTCATAGTGTTTCCCCCCCCCCCAAGAGATTTTCCCCTACTAATTATCTTAAAAAGCAGTAGAAGATATCTGGCACTTTATGGGGGAAACCAGAGGTCAGTGCTGTTTGATGATAAAGCACCGGAATCTTATCAATGAGTTCCTTTCTCTCTCCCAATATTACCCAATTTATCAGTCTACACACTGGGTTCCAGAAACATGTTAGGGGGGAAAATTAATTGCTAAGAGAATTTTATGTGAATTATGCTTCTTCCTCGTCCCCTCACAGTCTGTCAGGTTGGGGCGTGAGCGTTCTCTCTGATGTTGCTGTCAGTAACTATAGCTCTATTAGCTGTTCATTTGTGGCCTACAGTAGACCCAAAACAGAGGATTGCTTTTGAACCGAGCCATTGTTTCATGAATATTAGAACACAAATCAATGCATATTGACTAGGGTTGTGTAGGTGAACGTGATAGCATTGCCTTCAACAAAATATCAAAAAGATGCATAAGGCTAGAACAAAAATAAGAAGCACTTAAGTTTTTCAAGATATTGAATTTTAGGTACTGAGCTAATAAGTTCATTTCTTTAGATGCTTGAAGCTGTCTGAACAGAGACTAAACTTTCTAAAGTACATGCTTCTGTGTGGATGGTGGTGGGCAAGAGGTCAGAGAAGGGTAATATGACTAATATAACTATAGGTAACGTTCCCACGACACTTTGACAAGCATATATCATTGTTATTGACATTCAAAACAAGCATGTGAGGTAAGTTTTTACATCCCAGATTTGCAGACGGGCAAATTGATGTCAGGGACTTTCTGCAGCATGTCTAAGGTCACTTGTTTCAGTGGTGAAAAGACTTAAACTCCTCAGACATAATCACTTTTGGAAAGTCATACCTGATCCTCCATAGCCAAATTAAAGTCCTCCTGCTCTTTGTTCTTATAACACCTTGAAACCTCTCCATATCCACCACTTTGTGTTGTAATTATCTTCTGTGTTTGTTTCTCCTCACTTGACTCGAAGGGAAGGACCTTGTCTCATCTATCGGTACCCACTAAGGATTTGAGCTAAAGTGACCAGTGAATGTTTGTAGAATGAATGTGTGACTGAGAGTCTTTTAACATTAAAATTCTCTACCAACCCATCGTGCCTTTCAAGGAAGAAGAGTTCTGTTAGAGTATGGTGAAGAAAAGCTGGTGTTTGTGGGTAGGATAGAAGGAAGCCATAGACATAAAGACCTGCGGGCTATTGGTGGCATTATTTTAGCTCATTCTCTGGAATACACCAGGAGTAGCAAGGGGGCCTGTGTACCTGAACAGACTGACTTAGGTGGAAATATTAGGAATATTAGGAAGTGAAGCTGTTGAGTGATCCTTTTAAAACCTGTGATGAGTGTAGTAGAGTGGGGCTAGATGAGTAGAAGCAGGGAGACATTTCGTGACTGACTCCCTGTAGTGACTGAGAGGCTATGGTTGCTTGGACAGAAGTGAGAAATAGTTGGATTTGGGTATATTCTGAAAGTAGAGCCAACAGGATTCATCAGAAGGAAAGAAAGAGGAATAAAGATGAAGCCAAGCTGTGGGCTGGAACAACTAAAACGATGAAATCATCATCAGTTAAGACAGGGAAATGAATAGATGATACAGGTGTAGGAGGGCTGACAACACTGACTCCATTTTTCGCCCTTCCTCTTGTTCATGCCGGTGCAATAACTACCCTCAGGCCCTGTGGCAGTTAGTGTGTACCCTGACCAGAATGTGAGATAGCTTGTTCTGATCTTCCCTAAAGAGATGTACAGAAGGCCCCACTTTAAGTAACTAGTAGAGATGATGCACACAGAAGGCCCCATCTTAGATAACTATCCTGTGACATCACCACCATGCCTCTCACTCTATAAAAGCTGGGGATTGAAGTCTAGACTTGGCAGAGAATAGTTGCGTTTTGCCAGGATTGTTTGTCTGCCCAAGTCCCTGCCCCCATTCCGCCCCCCCCACCCCGAATAAAACGGTTTGTGAATGATGTGGAGTGGCTTGCTTCATTTTTCAGTCTTAAAGTGCCTTCTCAGTCTGGAGGATACATTATTGACTCCCCCACATCTTCTAACACATAGGTTTTGAGAAGGAAGATTAAGAGTTTAATTGTGGACTATGTCAGGCCTGAGGTGAATAGAAGACACATAAATGGATAATTTAAGTAGGCAGTATGTTTGGAGTTTATGATTAAGTTGAGAGAGATGATTCTCAAGTTTAGGAGAGAGAGGTCATGTGGGACAAATAGTGTAGAGATGGTAGTAAAAGCCAGGGGACAGAATGATATCACCAAGGAAGTATGTGCATACAATAAGAAGAGACCCAAAGTTTGAGGCTTGAAGCATTCCAGGTAACAGGTCCAGGAAAGATAAGGAGTCTGAAAAAGAGACTAGTAACGAACTACTGGTGAGAGAGGAATATGATGTTTGAGCCCAAGAGAAGCAAGGACATCAAGGAGAAGGTGTGGTCAGACATCAGTGCTACATCAAGTGTGCTGTGGACTGAGACTTGATCATTGTTTGAGCAATGTGGAGGATATTGTGACTATATTAAGGACAGTTTGGGTGGCATGTTGGGGTATAAAAGTCTCACTATAAGTATGTCAGGGGAAGATTAGAAGGGAGGAATTGACATGAGGAATTATATATGATGTTTTAAGTTTTGCTACAAAAAAGATCAGAGAACAAAGTGGAAGGTGAAGTTTAGAAAAAGTAGATTTTTGGTTTTTTTGTTTGTTTTTTTTAAAAGATTTTATTTATTTATTTGACAGACAGAGATTACAAGTAGGCAAGAGAGGCAGGCAGGGAGAGAGAGGAGGAAGCAGACTCTCTGCAGAGTAGAGAGCCCGATGTGGGGCTCGATCCCTGAACCCTGGGATCATGACCTGAGCCGAAAGCAGAGGCTTTAACCCACTGAGCCACCCAGGTGCCCCTGTTTTGTTTTGTTTTTAAGAGTAACCCATGGGAAGTAGATGACAAACAGTAGAGGGTTGAGGGTAATTTATTGTGATAACAAAATTCAAAGGTAAGAATATTTGAGATATGAGAAAGAATGGTCCAGGGATGATGATGAGAAATAAGAAGGACACCTTTTTACCTCCGGGTGCAGTGAAATGGGCTATAAGAAAGCTATTTCATTAGTGGAGAGGCAAATTTCTGAAACAATTTTCCAGCCATTTGATTACAATATGCTTTGGTGTAGGTTTCTTCATATTACTTGTACTTGGAGGTTGAGCTTGAATTTGTGGGCTTATCATTTTCATTGAATTTGGAAAATTTTTTCTGTCTCCACCCCTTCCACTCCTTCTGGAACTCCAGTGACATATATTAGGCCTTTTGAAAGTTTCCCAGAGCTCACTGATGCTCTATTCTTTGTCTTTTCTCATTCATTTTTATTATTATTATTTTGGATAGTTTCTATTGCTCTATCTATCTGACTTTTTTCTTCTGTAATATGCAATCTTCTATTGATCCCATCCAGCTTATCTTTCATCACTTGCAGTTTCATCTCTAGAATTTTGATTTGAATCTCTTTTTTTTTTTAATCTTTGGAATCTCTTCTACCACATATTCTAGCTCCCTGAATATGTGGCATACCGTTATAATAACTGTTTTAGTGTCCTTGCCTACTTATTCTATCATCTGTGTCATTTCCGAGTCATTTTGGATTGACTGACCTTCCTTTTCACTAGATGTCCTATTTATCTGATTTTTTTTAAAAAAATATTTTATTTATTTATTTGAGAGGGAGAGAGAGACAATGAAAGAGAGAGAGCACAAGAGGAGAGAGGTCAGTGGGAGAAGCAGACTCCCTGCTGAGCAGGGAGCCTGACGTGGGACTTGATCCCAGGACTCCCGGATCATGACCCAAGCTGAAGGCAGTCGCTTAACCAACTGAGCCACCCAGGCGCCCCTATTTATCTGATTTTTGCACATCTGGTAAGTTTTGATCATATACCAGACACTGAATTTTACCTTGTCGAGTGCCAGGTATTTTTCTGTTCCTATAAATATTCTTGAGTTTTGTTCTGGAACGTGGATATGTTACTTTTAAACAGTTTGATCTTATTGGGTCTTGTTTTTAAGGTTTGTTAGGCGGAAACAGATGGTATTTAGCATGGGATTAATTCCTTCTGAATACTCTACAAAATGCCTGGTCAGTTATGAGGTTTTCTAGTCTGGCTGAAGCAGATGGGTGAAGGGATCGGGCACTCTTCCTAACACTGAATACTGGGCACATTTACTTTTTATCCCTTTGGGTAATTCTTTCCCTGTCTTTGGATAGTTTCCTCACATGCATATGCTGATTGAGTACTCAGCTAAAGATGAGGAGGAACCATTTGCAGAGCTCCACAGTTCTCTCTGTGTGTCATTTTTTCTTCTCTGATGTCTCTCTATGACTCTAGCTCACTATGACCCACAACTCAGTTTCTCCAGCTCAGGAAGACTGGTATGTTCTACCTGGAGTCTTCCTCCCTGTACCAAGGCCTAGAAAATTACTGCAGGCAGTAAGCTGCGGCTGTTACAGGACACACTTCCCTTGTTTTCCATTTTTCAGGGATAACTGTATTTTGTTGCCTGATGTCCACTGTCTTTTTTTTTTTTTTAAGATTTTATTTATTTATTTGACAGAGAGAGATCACAAGTAGGCAGAGAAGCAGGCAGAGGGAGAGGGGGAAGCAGGCTCCCCACTGAGCAGAGAGCCCGATGCAGGGCTTGATCCCAGGACCCTGAGATCATGACCTGAGCTGAAGGCAGAGGCTTTAACCCACTGAGCCACCCAGGCGCCCTGACCACTGTCTTGAAAACTAGTTTCATGTATTTTATCTGTTTTTGTTTTTTTAAATTGTTTCAGGCAGGAGAATAAATCCAGTCCCCGATACTCCATCTCAGCCAGGGTAGAAGCTTATCTGAGAGCAAGCAGGACTGTGAGGGACTAGGACTTGGAAGAATATTTCTGGGGAGGAGACTGAAGCTAAGACTGAAGGAGTCTGTAGCTTAGATCAGTGCAGGGGCATCAGCAGTTAGGAGAGGGCTAAAATTACCAATCTCTACCCTGATAAGGCTGCCTAAAGAAGAGCATTTACTTCTAAATCTTTGATCATTTGAAAAGATGAAATTATTATTGTAGTAAATGAAGTTGTTTCTTTTAAGATGTTCGTGTGTCTTTCCTTTGCCCACCTCAAATCTGGACAAAGATGAATCGCTTTTGTTTTGTTTTAGTAGTAGCCTCTCTGCAGTAAGGTGAAGAGAAAGCCTTGCAATCAATATAATACTTTCATGGTCTATGTCCATCTGCAAGAAGCAATTTTCATAACGTGAAATAAATGAAGTCTTTAAAAGAGTAACAGGAGGTTAGATTTGTAGAGGTAGACTCTTAGTATCTTAAGAGAAAAATAATTACTGGTAGAAGTTCTTATGAAGGAAAACTCAATGACAAATTTACATTAAGTGTTTCTAATTAATTGTTTCTGTAGGGATAAAGGACCCTCCCGCCCCAAACCCCATCCTTATACCACTCTTGTTACTATCAAGCAATGACCTTAGGAAGATTAAATCAATTATAAAAACACACAAAGTAGCTAGATTTTCTTTGCAAACCTGAGTATTGCGCAAAAGGATTTGGGATCCTGTTATATTTACATAACCAGAAGGCTACCTACTCAGGGACTATAGGATGTGCATTCTCTTGATTCCTCCCTGCCCACATTACCTAAAAAACAAAGCATCTGACTCGCATGTTATGGTTCATAAGTGAGAGCTGGGAACTGGTATCTTTCTTCTGTGACATAATGAGCTATTCAACTTACCTTTTTGGTAGAGAAATAGGAGAAGGAAACAGAAACTAGGAGATGGAATTGAGTATAACAGAATTTTATCTGGGGATATAGTAGGCAGGTGTGCTACTGAAACAAACAAACGGACGGACTTGCTAGGGGAATTTTCCAGTGCAGAGTCTGTATAACTAGCATCCTCCACAACATAGACCAAGGGCTCTTGTACATCAGATGGGCACAGCGAGAGCTCCATCTCTATTCATATACAGCCTATGAGGTGGCATTCCATGAAACAGAAGGCTGGGTTTGAGCATTATAAAAGTTGTGTACTATGGCCTTTCTGGCCTGCCATTGACATTATTCATTTCATCTTCAGAAGAGTAGTAAAGTTTCAAGCGTGAAACCCTTGTACTTGTTAGGGATTTGAGTTCTCAGCTGACCTGCTGGCTGGTGTTATTATAATACCACACAGACAGTGGCTGTAGTGGTATGAACTCCTTTGCCGAGGTCTGCATATTTTGACGCTCTTTGCAGGGAGGGAAAGTCAGGTACGAGAAGCTGAAGCACGCTGGAGTAAGCAATATGGCTAATGTTTCCTTCCCTATGAGTGTATCAAATGTACCTGATGAAAATTCTTGATTCTGATCAAATATTTCTTATGTTTGTAATAAATGCTCACACAAATTCTATGACAAATGAAGTTCAATCTTGGATAGACTTTAAATGTCTAATTATTCTGAAAAATTGCTCAGGATATACTTTTGGTAGCATATCATACTCACATCCGCTACACACACACACACACACACACACACCCACACCCATGCATAGAGAGAGAGAGGGAGAGAGAGAGGGGGGGAGATTTTCATTTAGTCACTCATTCAGTGGTTATTTATTGAGCTTCTGTTTTTGTATGGTCCTCAATACCTGGGATGAAAAGATGAATAAGATACTCTCTGACTTTAAGGTTCTTATATATGGTAAGATGTGATTGGAGTGTAATTTTTATTTGTTGTATGGATTTTGAAATTACATTAGCTGCATTGATCAGAGTCATATAAAAGAAAAGTAGAGAGTATGAATTATGAAGTGAGCTTCAGACTGTCTTTGGAGGACCAATACTAACATAGATGTGAGAAAAGGGTTAGAAGTCATCTGTTTTTTTTAAGAAGTTGGTTTCTGACTTACTTTGTGCCTTCAGGGGCACAAGTAATTTGCTTTCCAGGAGTGGGAACAGGTCCATGTTCTACTCTCCTCATTTTTTTTTCCAGGCAGTTCCACTCATTTTAAAGTTATAGCTGATGCATTAGCTCTACTTTCATATCCCTGATGCCACCGGAGATCACACCCTCCCTACGAGAGAGGCTGGGCCAGTAGTGGTTTTATTTCCAAGTTACAGATTGATATCCAAGCCGAGGAAGCCACTCAGTCCAAGGTCACACAGCTACCAACCGTTGGAGCTAGGACTAGTTGGCTTCTGTGCCCAAAGTCCACTAACCATATTAAACAAGCTGAAGTCTGCTCAGGTAGACAATTTCCCAGAGTTGCCTTTGCCAATTTTAAGAGCCTCAAATAAGTGTTCCTCCTACAAAAACTTGCCACCTTCTTTCCCCTCTACAGAAGGCTGAGGATGAGCAGGATGGACAACAGAGAGTGTGTAGGATATACCAAGGATTCTTGGTTCTTCCTTCAGAATTTTGGTTTTGAAATTCTGAAAATTCGAAATTCCCTGAGCTCTAGATACCATAGAGGTCCCTGTTCCCATCGTCTGACAACAGAGAGGTGGTTCTCCACCTACCACTGAGGAAACGGGGTCTCAGAGGCTTGAAATTACGGGCTCATAGTTACACAGTTTGTAATTGCTCATGTTTATTCAGGTCACATCGGCCTTTCCACTGTTCTTTATCCTCAGATACTCCAGACCCTTAAGCAGGAGTGTAGAAGAAAAAAACAAGGGATAGCTAAGTTGTCAAAGGAAGTGAGAAGAGCTGGGTGAATTAGCAGTGATCTAGAACAGCAGGAGGGTGGCAGGAGGTAGAAATGAGGGAGAGAAGTGGGCTTGTGCACAGTATCTTTGGTGTGTGTGACTATTTAACACCCTGGCTTCTCCTTCATGTAGAGCAATTTTCTCTTTATCCTCTTCCTTCACCTTAGAGGGTATATAATTCTGTCTGTATTCTTTTCGTGGGTATAATTACAGGAAACCTCTTAAAAATACAATTTACTTGAAGAGAAATTATTTTAAATTGTATATTTATAAAACATATTATTTTAGTGTTTTAAGTCCTAAAATTAAAATTCCAGTGAAGGCTTTTTATTCACAATTATGGCAGGGCTTTTCACATGGCTGATAATGTTTTGGACCCATATAGTATCTTTTAAATAAGAGCTCAAATTATTCTAGTGGGTGGCTGCTTGGCACAGAGGTTAGGAGCAGACAGATTGCTTTTGAATCCTGGCGCTAGCACAGCTGTGTGACCTTGGGCAAGGCTCTTAACCCCTTTTAACTCATGTACTTGTCTACAAAATGGGGGTAATTTCTGCCACGTCAGGATGTCGTGAAGATTCAATGACACATGTAATATGGGGTCTAATGCAGGGCCATGTGTAAAAGAAGAGATCAGAAACTTAGTTTTCTTCCTCTTTCCTCCCCACAGGATGGAGGATTGACTTCTATATTGTTTGCCTCATTGTACAGAGGGAGAAATGGAGACAGAAGTGAAGGATTTACCAAATTTCCCAGCAGAATCCAGTCCTATTAACTTTCAATTTGCAGTTCTAGCTACTGACTGTTAAACTTGGATCTATAGTCAGGGAGGAAACCCTGTAGGAGGGAATAATCCTATTTGGGGGTTGTTGAAAGATGCTGATTCTGGGTCAGTTTGACATTTTCTGAGGTTCTGTGGGAAAAGCAGTAGCTGGGCCTCTAGCTCTCTCCCTGAGAAGCTTGGTCAAGTCATTTGACCACTGTGGGCTTGGATGCTTTTATGACAGTACAACTTCATCCCTTTTTTGGGATTTACATTTTTTTCTTTCTACCTTGGTTACATATGTTACATATGTACTTTTACTTGGTTACATATGTACATAAGTACATATGTACTTAGACACTAAGTGTGTAGAGGACAGAGATATATCCTGCCTCCCTGGTATCCCACACTGTGTCTCTTGCAGTGCCTGATATATTGCTAATCAGAAAAGCTGGAGTAGATTTTGTATGAGATGGTGTGATGGTGTCGCAACTCACAGCAAAGTAATGAATCTATTATAATAACTGAATACACACATGCATGTACTCGCACTCACATCCACGTACCCACTCAAAATACATCCATTCAAAGAGCATAGTATGATCAGTATGGTTGACTATGTTCTTCACAAATAAGCTTTAAGGTGGAATCTTACAAGCTTCCTTTTCTGAGCATATTGAGAATAGCCCTTGTCAAATTCATTCATTTGCTTGTTCATTGCTTACTTATCTTTCCTGCTGGCACACGAGTGCCACGAGAATAAAAACCTGTTTGTCTTGTTCTTCACTGCATCCACTGTACTAGAATAGTGCCTAGAGATGGTAAGACTTCAACATATGCTCGTTGAATGAATTATACTGAATAAAGAAAAAGCCATCACTTCTTCAGACTGTTTGCCTACAGGGCAAGAGTACCAGGAAGATGACCAGATCCTAGCCATGGTTACAACCAGATCACTTGTACAGGGAAGTTACTAGATGCCTATGAGGAGAGGGGTTTGTTGGGACTGTTATAGGTATTGGGATTCGCAACACTTGTAAGTGGCCCCCTGTATGAATCTAGCAGTTGATAGAAATAGGAAATTGCAATAACTCTAAATGAGGATGGCACGAGTTACACTTAATAGCTCTAAACCAAGTTTATAGAAGCAGGTAATAAAGTTTTATTTTTCTTTTAATTTTGTCTTCAATTTATCTCCCACCCTGATTGTACCTAGATGTTGCCTTCCTCCTGTCCCAAGATTTTCTAGCCTCACACTATTGTCACTCATGTCATCTCTCAAATCTTTTCTTTTACTTTTTACTCATTGGTCCAATTTTTTTTTTTCTTTTCACCCCAGGCCGCATTCCTTGCTCTTCTATTCATCCTGTGGATAGGAGGGGCCTGACATCTAGGATGATGCCTTTTTCTACCCCCAACTGTGTAAGCTCAGCTGGCACACACTAAATCTGCAGGATAAACTCCTTCCCTATTTCCTCTGCCTAAGTCCCTGGGTATTTTGTGTAAGTTTCTCCTGCTTGGCATTTAATTTCATATTACTGATAAAATCATTTATTTCAAAGACTACAAGTTCCAGATGAACTCAAGTCTACAGAGGAGCCAAGGCTTGTCTACACTGCTATCCTGGAAGATTTCACCCACTGTGCAAAAGAAAGTGCAGTTCTCCTGACTTTCTCCCATTTTTCTTTTTTCCTCCTCATTTGCAAAGTAGTTCCCGCATTCCTTGTAGCTTCTAGAAATGAATCAATTTAAGCACATATGTATGTCAAAGGGGTGACTATAGCCGTCATGTAATTTGACCTGCTCTGGTGAGAGATGTTTTCAAATAATTCACTCTTGTCTCACAGGACACTGGATTATACACCTTTTGGGATTCATGACTTTGAAATTTTTAAGAAGTTCCTATTTAATTAAAAACTTTGGGAGAGAAGTAATAATTAAGATATTAAACAATGGGGCATAAAAACAATATTTATGCTTTCATGCTTCTATAAATAAACTTTACCTGTAACTTTTACTCACATTGTTTTGCTTAACTTTGTAATATAAACATCTTCCATGCTGTTACATAGAAATTCATAATGATCATTTTGGGGGCCTAGAGGTGGCTCAGTCATTTAAGAGGTTGCCCTTGGCTCAGGTCATGATTCCAAGGTCCTGGGATGGAGTCCTGCAGCAGGCTCCCTGCTCATGCTCTCTCTTGCTCACTCTCTCTCAAATAAATAAATAAATAATCTTTAAAAAAAGAAATTAATAATGATTAATTAGGAAAGGAACAAGCAACGTTGAAAAGTAAGAGCAAAAATATCCCTTCCAAATTTCACTATCCTCAAAGAGCAATAATAAATGTTAGGTGAATATAATTCTAGATATCTTTCTATGCAAATATGGAGATTAATGGAGATTCTATTTTATAAATATTAGGTGTCTACTTATCCTCTTGAAATGTGTTTCCATGTCGCTCTCTACCTCTAGATCCAGGAGGCTTCTGTCTCAGGGAAAGAAGGCCCGTGCTTAATGAATGTCAACTGTGACCCCATGTTGGAATCACCTCTTGAAGTTAAAAAAAAAATACAGATGCTGAAGCACCTTTCTCAGAAATTTTTAAAGGTTTCAAGATAAATCCTTCAGTGTTGAGTTTCAATGCTGATATTTCTTTTAAAACCTCCATAGCAAAACAATAGTTTTGAAAGCTAGATGGTGTTGAGAAAGGAGTTTTATAACATGTCAAAATCAAGGCCTAATAGACTTAATTATTTGGGTGGATTATGGAAAGAGAAACAGTGGGTAAATAAGAATAAAAAGTAAGTGTATTTGTAATCTTTGATGTAATTCTTTGAGATTGGATCTCAACATGACAGGGTAGTTTTAGAAACATCCAGAGAAGCAGTGAACTTCTGAGGACATAAAATCTAGTGTGCCAGTTTCTTGGGAAAAGTCAGAGGAAGCTGTCTTTTTCTGTGAGAACTTTAGCCTTCCACTCACTGTTACTTGTCATGAGACTGGGGAGCAACGGTACAGAGGCAGAAGGCAGAAAAATGGATGAGTTTGGACAGAGCTCCCTGTTCCCCATGTTATATGCTTGAAGGCAGAGAACCATGATACTCCTGAATACCCTGGGGATGGGTTGCAACAGAACCAAGAGAGCTAAGGTTCTTTCAGGGGTAAGAGGCTGCAAGACTAGAGAGAGAAATGGTGAGAACTACGGACTCCATCCAGGATGTATGCTTGAGTGTTAGCTCATCCCCTGTCCAAAGGCCAGTTGCAACTGGCTTGGTGTCAGTGCAGGGAAAGACAGAGATCAATTCTTTATAGGTAGAGTCTTCAGAGATGCTGGAAATTTGAGGACTTCATTTTCCTTCCCTGACACAGCCACAAGGCCATATAAGCCATACTTCTTATATACCCAGGTGCCATCTTGGAGAACAACAAGGGAGAATACATCCTTAAATATTTGAGCATTTAGCTGGATCATTCGAGCTGGGACTTGATATAGACTAGCACTGCTTTCATTATGGAATCTCACTGAGTAGGCTGGGTTTTGGCAATGGAACTTTAGGAGATACCTGTCTACTACCCCACAGGCTGGTAAACTCCTTGCACATGAAGAATGTTCGTTCTGTCCCATAGCAATCATTTTAGCCATCAGCAAGATGACTTCTGGGGCTAGCTTCAAATCAGTATATGTAAAGGTCAAAGATTTTTATAAATGATAATATTGTGACTCTTTCCTTGGGCCAATCTGTTGCTGTTTATTTATAACCTTTTTAATGTTTAAAAATGTCTAAAATATTTACTAGAGATGAGAAGAATAGATGTTTTTGGCATTCGACCTCTGTAAAAGCCACAATTTTCCTTAAAATCTTTCTCTATGCCTAAATCTGTCACCTTGGGGTCCAGTTTTTGATGTGCTAATCCTTCAAGTGGTTTTAAAAAAACATCAACCACAGAACTGTCAAAATATATTAGCTTTATGTCTAAACGACACTTTTGTTTTGCTATAACTATTTTAACTATTGAGAGCGAGGGTTATTGTCTCAGCTACTCTGGGAAATTTCAAAGATTGAAAGAGCTTGGACTTTGGAGAAATTCTTCTTCTTCTTAATCCTTCACTGGTTACAAACGTCTGTGGGCCATATAGTTGTTTCTTGACAATGCCTGGTAGATCAATATGATGCTTTTGTGCCCTTTAGATTAGAAACTTCTGGCCTTAAATCCCCTAACCCACCCTTTAGGATTAGCGCTAACCTTTAACACGCAGTCCGTGACCATTCAGTGCTGGGTCACACTTCACAGGTCCATCAGTGATTACTCAGGTACAGTAGGAACCTGGCAACCTTAAAGGGTAAGCCACGGGACCTCCCCATTATTTCAGTGGTGTCTGTCTTCACTCCCTCACCAAATCACGTATAAAGTGTCGGTGTAACAGTGTGGCATGGCAGACAAAAGGCTGTCAGGCAGGCATTACATTTAAACTTTCAGGGTGAATGGAGGAGAACAGTGCCCTGACAGCCAAGACTGTGATGTTCTTTTCTTGTAAGATTCTGTTTGGGTGTACAAGAGTACAGGCTGGTTACATATGAATCGTCCTGTCTGATGCAGAGCTCAGTGTGAACTGTGGCTACTTGTGTGATTATTGCTTTTGGTCTCCTATGGTAAAACTATCCAAGAACCTTTTGTGATAAAGTTCCGATCAGTTCAGTTAGTGAGTCTGTGGATTGCAGAAGGGGACAATTTGTCAACACATTCATCAGAGAAAAGACAGGAAGGCTGAGCAACTAGACCTTGAGATGACAGTATTTCCTGGTCATAGACTTAGAATATTGGACACCAGGTTATCATTGCTTTGTTTTATCGTAACATGTTTTAGAACATGCTGGGCACATTATTCTTTAGAGTTTTTAAAAACTCAAATCTCTAAAAGATATTTTTTGATAGGGTCGTGAAAGATAGCATTTGTATTTATAGATAGAGCATGTGTATTTCAAGACACAGAGACAAGACAGTTGGCTTAGCCATGAGTTTCATACCTAATGTACTTTGCCACCTAGATATGTTTGCTAATATTTTCCATTCTATTATTTTGATACGTTTAATGGCACATTTGGATATTCCAAAATTCTCTTTGTATTAGTAATCTCGATGTGACCTATTTTTCAAAGATGGCTGTACAAGTATATATGTACATATGTATATATATGTCCCATGCCACATATTATTTTTATAATATGACTAATATTTCTTATGCCAAAAAGGGAAAATTGTGTTTCCCTTGAATCTGGGCAGGGAGCTTATGACTGCTCTGTATCTGCCAAAGCTAGGGGATAAAAAGAATATAACATCTGCCTGACTCTGTCCTGGTGGGATGTTTGCCCAGGGATACCCAGCTGCTATGCTGGAAACCCAAACCATCCCAGGCAGAGTGATCACATAGTGAGGTCTGCATGGAGTGGAAGCAATGTCCCGAACTAACACTGAGCAGCAATGGCTGCATGTGAATGAATGACCCTTCACATGAGTCCACTCACAGCCTTGCAGTCTTCCAACTGAGACCCCAGACAGACATTTGGAAGCAAAGACAAGCCTTTCTTGACCCACAGAAACCATGAAAGAATAAAATCATTATCATTATTTAAACCAGTGTGTTTTAGAGTGATCTGTTATACAGTATAGTAATTGGAACACTGGACCTTTTTTGAGATTTTTGTTTATTTGCTTTTGTTTGTTTGTTGTTTGTCTTTTGGAATGCTACCTGGAGAACTGTGGGATACTCCTGACATCTGATTTGCATAACTGTCCCTGTTCATATGGGGTAAATATATTGATAAGTCCTCTGGCCATCTGCTTTCCTACATACCTAAGAGGTAAATTCTTTTTCATGCTTCTACATTATTCACAGACAGGGCCTTTTCCAAAAGACTTTCCTTAAAACTCCTGGGTTGATTTAGATATCATTTTTCTGGGATCCCTTAATGGGCTGTCAATGGTGATCACACTGTGCTATAATGACCAGTTTACTGCCTTTTCTTCCTATTAGACCCTAAGTCCCAGACAGTGAGGATTCTTTGTCCCCATTTTTGTCTTGATAACACTTGATAACAAAAATGATAACACCATTTTTTTTGGCACATGGTAGGTGCTTAATAAGTTCTCCCTATAGAATTATGCAGTTAGGACTTAGTTTGTCTAGGTCTTGACTCAGAGAACAATGGAAGCGAGGTAAAAGAGTTTCCAGAAATGGGATACCATGAAATAATGTTTCTATGTGAAATTCTAGAAGGGAGATTTTTAATAATGTCTCAAAGAGAAGTTTTCCTTCTTAGAAAATGTCCAAAACTCTATGTAGCTGCCTCCAGAGAACAAATGTGTCATGGTTATGAGTTGGTATCTAGAGGGAAAGTGATCTGTTCAACTCTTGGCTGTTCCAGAAACACCAGATATCTTATAAGATAGCATCACTGGGAGCAAGAGATGAAAGATAGGTTAGAGTCCCTTTCCTAGAGATTAGAGTCCTTCTCTTTCTTTCTTGAATCTGGGGTCAAATGTAGGGAAAGCCTCTAGTCTTCACTCCTTCATCTCAATAGTTCATGAACTCATTATCCCTCAGTATTCCTCAGATCCTGCAGATCTTGTCCTTAGTGCGTTTCCCAGACTCCAGATGGAGAACTCAGAGGCATTAGATCTTGGTTGAACATGGAAGGTGCATTTTTAATAAACTCACCAGTTGAATTCAGATACTAAAGTATGAGTACCATACTTTGAAAAAAATCCCCCCCAAACAACATGGTAAACTGAAGAATAAAATTTTCTCTCAGATACTTGTGGAAACTGGGGCTCAAAAACTTTGGAAGGTACTAGCAACAATTATGGAAACCATATACAGAAACTTTATCCTTGAATTTCTAACTGGGAGTATGTCAAAGATTATCCTAGAAATTACTATAAATAAGTGAGATTTCTGGGTTGAGTTTAGGGTTTAATCTCATGTCTTGATCATGTGTGCCATTTAAGGTTTACAGTGAGAAAAAAGATGGATCCTGAGTACATTTCCTCTCTCGAGTGCTGAGTATTGATCTCCCAGCTCTCCTTTTGCATCCCTCCAACGCTGTGTAACTATTTCTCTATTATCTCATGACCTCCCACCCCTGCCAGCTGCACCTTCTGTTTCCTCCCAACCTTATGTTCCCTTTATGTATTAAGTCCAACCTGACAATTTCCAAGGCAAATTTATCACCAGAAAGATATCACTGTGGTTTCCAGGATTTCAACCCCATTCCAGGGGACGTAAATAGATTCCTGAGGTAAAGGACTATGACATTTACCACAGCGACTTTTATAACATTTGGCTTTTAACCTCAAACACTGAAAGTATAGTTAAAAAAATAAAAAGCAAATCATCCAAGTCAACTGTAATTAAATCATACTTTAGCTCTGTTTTGTAACTTCCATGGAACTGGCCTTCTGCTTTGATGGTCAATGTACTCATCAAATGTCACAGTTTCAAATGGCTTGATTCCTAAGTGGCTGTGTTCCCCTCAATATGGTTTCCTGTTTTTATTTAATGTAATGAGTGATTTTTTTCCCCCAGGCTTATCTGACAAATGTTTTGGAAGCAGCATCTGTCCCGTCTGTCTGTCCTGGCTCCACACTACCTGCCTTGACCAGCCTGTCTACCAGCAGGAGATCACATTATTACATCGAAGAGGTCTGGAACCCACATTTAGCTCTTTGCATTTACCTCAGATTCCTTTACATGAAAGATATAGAGATGTTTCTTCCCCTAAAAAAAACCAAAAACAAAAACAAAGAGAAAGGTGAAGAGAAAAAGAAAAAATTGAATTTGTTTTTAAATGCAGAACAGTCTGAGGGCATGTAGATGTGTGGAGATAAGGCAGAAAGACTGGTTCTTCCCTGGACCCTGGGAAAAGCTGGTGTGCAGTCATCTGATGGGTGGGGCAGAGCTGGGGAAGCAGTAACAGGCACGGCAACGAGACTGTACAAGACCAGCCAACAGATGAGAGTTTGTCGCTGTATTCTTATCAAGGTATTTTAGAATGCGTACAATGTCATAAAAATGCAACTTTATTTTTATCCCCCACTCTCTTAGTTAGGGGTCTCTTAAAAGCAGAGCCTGCACTGTAGATTGCTGTGCAAGTGACACACTGAGGTGGTGTTGCTAGAAGGGGAGTGAAGGAAGCCAGGTAGAGCAGGGGAATGAAACTCAGGAAGGTCATCTTGACAGAAGTTTGCCTGTAGCCTTCTCTGTGGGGATCTGTGGTGCACAGACTGTACCATGGAATCAAGCCCCCTTTGACGTCACACCTTTTGTACTCCTGAATCTGTCATTGGCCACCATCTATCTGAGGGTGGTGGGACACATGATGTAATCTGGGTGAGGAGGCTTCTATTCTGCTGAAGGCGGTTCTCCCGAGCAGGAGATTGTTACGAGCCATGAAGAGCCGACCCTCGCAGCAGAGTGTGTGCAGAGACCTGGTGAAGGGGATCTAGGTGGGACACAAAAGGCATCCAGTATACTTCTTATCATTTAAAATGTATTTAGTGTGGGACTCTTCCTCCCGCCATCATGATCTGTAGTTTTCCTGGTCACTCCTGGACAACTGATCGTGCTACAGTTTCTGGTTTTGGCTGATACGAATAAAGTGAAGCCTCTGTCTTGGTTTGAGATGAAGAGGGGAGATAGTTTGTCTGCTCTCCATTGTTGGAAGGATAAATTGGGCATGAGCTTTGCAGTAAGGGAACAGTTCTCTCCAAAGAAATTTCTTTACCAATCCTCTCTCTATAACCTCTAATACTCTTCTTGATCCTTTTAAGTTTGCATTGACGCTCTCTCATTAGATTAGTTTATGCTGTCTACTTTGAAAATCAGTGTTCTGTTTGGCAGCATATTTTGGTATCTGATACCTGTGGTATCTTGAAGCTTGAGTTGAAACTTCCAGTATAGCAAAATGTGGACACTCATTATTCTTTGAGTTTCAGCAGAGAGAAGGAGCTGTTTTGGTGGAGAGAGACTAATGAGGCTCTATAAGCTGAATAGTTCAGAGAAGTTGAAGGGGAGGAATTTGCTCACAAATGGCTATGGCTGTCAAGTAGTGCTCCAGGCATGAGTTTCTCACACAACATCAAATAAGGAAGCCAACTGCGAGGCTGCTTTTATTCCTAGTGTCTTGCTGAAGGAGGCCCTTGAACTTCTGGCGTTATGAGGTTGTTGATGAGAATGACCAGTCACCAGTCACTACTAGTGAAGATAGCCAAGAGCACAAGGTAATGGATTTCATGACCAGCTTTGGCCTTGTGACAGACATGGCATTGGTGTCTTTGCAGCACCTTGCGTTGTTACTAGCAACACTGCTACTATAGAGATGAAAATCCACAGAGGCACGAGAGGAGGCATCCCCCAGTGGTGAGCCACACTGCTGTGGCCATGCTGTGAGAAAGGGTAGTTCTCCAAGTTATTGTCTCATTTTAGGTAAGAACAAGTAATAAATTAATGAGAATCTTGAAGTAAAGTTGATTCTGCTTTCTTTTAGCATATAAATTTTCAAAGAATCTCAGTTAACCTTGTAAATTTGGTTCACTAATCCCAAAATATTAGGATTGTTAGAAAAAAGTATATTGGATCTAGAGAAATGCAAGAGAACATTCATATTCACATATGCAACAAAACGTAGAGATGGAGAAAACTGAAAGACAGCTAATAAAATTATACCTCTTCTGTGAGAGGATGTAGACAATGGAATGAGACTCCAGGCCTCTTGAAGATAGGAAAGGAGATTTAAGTATTATAAATATTCAGTACATGCTTGTTATTGATGAAGAGGAGTGTGGTTCTCTTTAATGCCCAGTTAGTATCAAGGAAATAACTCAATAATATCACCGTATCTTATTCCCAAATTTAATCTTGAGAACAGTTTATCAAAGCTTGACTTAAAGTTCCCCAGTCAATGTGGAATAAGATGGAACAATTTATTTTTACAAATATATCATTAAATCAAAGTATACTTAATTTATTGAGAAAGTAATAGCTCTTACCGACTTTTGTTTCTTTTTTTTTTTTTAAGATTTTATTTATTTATTTATTTGAGAGAGAGAGAGAGAGGGAGAGAGAGCATAAACAGGGAAGGGACAGTGGGAGAAGCAGATGCCCCATGGAGCAGGGAACCTGGCATGGAGCTTGACCCCCGGACCCCAGGATCATGATCTGAGCTGAAGGCAGACACTTAACCAACTGAACCCCCCAGAAGCCCCCGAGGTTTTGTTTCTTTTAGGGATAAACAATAATAAGTTTCTAAATATTCCCAGAGTAATCTCTTATCATCTTGAAAATCTTTGGAGAATTTCTCATCCATTCTTGCTATTGATGGATGTTTGCCTGGGCTTAAATGAAGTATTCAGATCCAAGTCAGGTATTTGGGTTAGTTATAGGACATCATAGAAAAGGTATTATGGGGGCTCAGTGGGTTAAGCCCCTGCCTTCGGCTCAGGTCATGATCTCAGGGTCCTGGGATCAAGCCCCACATCGGGCACTCGGCTCAGCGGAGCCTGCTTCCCCCTCTCTCTCTGCCTACTTGTGATATCTCTCTCTCTCTGTCAAATAAATAAATAAATAAAATCTTAAAAAAAAAGGTATCATGGTGCCTAAGGAAATGCTATATAAATAGTAGATGCTCCGCAAATAAGTGAAACCATATGATAATTGACTCTCTCTGCTTGACTTATTTCACTCAGCATAATCTCTTCCAGTCCCGTCCATGTTGCTACAAAAGTTGGGTATTCATCCTTTCTGATGGAGGCATAATACTCCATAGTGTATATGCGGAGCATAACAAATAACACGGAGGACATGGGGAGATGGAGAGGAGAAGAGAGTTGACGGAAATTGGGAGGGAGATGAACCATGAGAGACTATGGACTCTGAAAAACAACCTGAGGGTTTTGAAGGGGCGGGGGGTGGGAGGTTGGGGGAGCCAGGTGGTAGGTATTATGGAGGGCACGCATTGCATGGAACACTGGGTGTGGTGTAAAACTATGAATTCTATTATGCTGAAAAGAAATGAAATTAAAAAAAAATGATACTTTAAAAAAAATAGTAAATGCTCAGTTAACTGAATTGAATTATTTTTAATAGTATCATCCTTCCCCCCAAAAGGGATTGTCATAATGCTGTACAACACTTGAAAGTAACTAATCAAGGAAAACACAACACCAAAAATAAACATATAAACAAAGGTAAAGATAAAAAGTAAAAGTAGGTAAAAGGTAAAAATAGAAGTGTAAAAAAGGTAAAGCTGGGGGTAAAATTAAAATGCAGGACATGAGGGCATGTGGGTGGCTCAGTGGGTTAAGCCTCTGCCTTCGGCTCAGGTCATGATCTTGGGGTCCTGGGATCGAGCCCCACATCGGGCTCCCTGCTTGGCGGGGGACCTGCTTCCCCTCCCCCTCTACCTACCTCTCTGCCTACTTGTTATCTCTCTTTCTGTGTCAAATAAATACATAAATAAAATCTTTTAAAAAATGCAGGACATGTAGTATAAATCCTGGGAGAATGGTCTCAGTATTTGCCTCTGAACTTTCTGGCAATCAACAAAAGAGGAAAGCAATCAAGACACACAGCTCACACATCTGTAAGATTAAACAAACCAGTTGTACAAAGGAAACAATTCTATTAATTGTTGAGAGAAATTTTTATCTGTAGTTCATTCCTATGATGACACAGGGTATAAATAATGTTCTCAATAATATTCCTATAGTAATGTTCTTCAGTGTGTGGGGATGGTATAATACCAGTGTGATTTAGTAGAAGTAGTTTTAAATTTTTCCTTAGGGAAAGAAGTGCAGAGAAGGTGCTGCATTTATATATAGCTATGTAGTGATATGGTTCAGTCTGAGAATAAATGGTCTTGAATGTTAGAGGAGTAGATAGACTGTTTGTTCTTTAAGGCAATTTTCCAGAAATATTATTTCCCTTGACCAAAATTTTGATAAGTCCTGAGTGTCAGTGAATTTGAGGTTATACTTTCTGACAATCACTTGCACTGGAAGTATTCTCTCATACTTATTATGCCTTTAGTGTTTTGCTGTTTTTTGAATAATGTTGACATCCTCTCACAAAATTCAAGAAGCTTGAGAAAACCTTACTTTATCAGGAAGATGAGTTGAGAAGAAACCCAAGGGCAGTGATATGATTTTCCTTGGAAAGGAAAATGGAATTTGTTCCAAATCATGAACAAGGGGTCACCAGGGGCCTTTTAATTTGACATCACAGAGCATAGCCCTTGTAATTTTAATCTGGATAATATTTCCAAATGCCTACTTCAGCCATAGAGGAGTGTCTGAAAGTTCCCATAAAATATTTAAATTTTAACAGCAAATGTCTCAGTTGAATTCTTCAAGATAATGTAATCTGCAAAAGTTAGTAACAGAATGGGTTGATTTGCTGTATGGAATTACTAGTTTTCATTGTCGGGGATGATTACCTTGTTTTTTAAAAAGCTTTGGAGAAGTTGACAATGTGACCTTTTTCACAACAGCTATTATAAACCAGGCATAAGGTCTATAAAAGTCATGCCTACTACTAGATGTTTACCCAAAGGATACAGAAATAATAATTTGAAGGATACATGTACCCCAATGTTTACAGAAGCATTATCAATAGTAACCAAATTATGGAAAGAGCCCAAATGTCTACTGACTGATGAATGGATAAGAGAAGTAGTATGTACACAGTGGAATATTACTCAGCCATAAAGAAGAATGAAATCTTGCCATTTGCAATGACATGAATGGAGCTTGAGAGTATTATGCTAAGTGAAATAAGTTCATCAGAGAAAGACAAATACTATATGATTTCACTCATATGTGGAATTTAAGAAACAACACAAATGAACATGGAGGTGGGGAGAGGAAAACTAAGAAACAGACTCTTAACTATAGAGAATAAACTGATGGTTACCAGAAGGGGAGTGGGTGGGGGGATGGATGAAATAGGTGATAGGGATTAATGAGTGCACTTGCTCTGATGAGCACTGAGTGTTGTATGGAAGTGTTGCATCACTAAATTGTACACTTGAAACTAATATTACACTGTATGTTAATGAACTGGAATTTAAATAAAGACTGAAAAAAGAAAAACAAACTTGAAGTGTAATTGGAAAATGTTATATTTAGATTGGGACTTAACTTGTATATAAAATCAAAAATTTTCTACTAAAGAAAACATTTATATTTTCTTTGATATAACAAGATAGCAGGTAAGGTATGTTTGTTACAGATGGATCTGCTGAGGGTGAAATTTTAAAAGGTGCCTTTCTCTGAGACAGACATAGTGATATTCACATTTATAGCAAGTCCTTCTGATCAGCCTTAATCTTGCTACAGGACTGAGAAACATTCAGAGTAATTAGCCAGTTAAATAATCAATCAGCTAACGAGTTCTGCATATCTTGGTTTCACTCTTCAGTGGTTTCCATATATATGATATATGGGCAATCCTGCTACTATTCTTTTTAAATGAAGTTAAATGCAGAAAAATGATACTAGACTCCTATTTTACATCACTCACAAAAATTAATTTGAAATGAATTAAAGACTTAAACATAAGACTAGAAACCATAAATCTCCTAGAAGAAAACAGAGAGAAAAGTTCCTTGACATTGGTCCTGGCAATGAATTTTTGGCTATGACATCAAAAATGCAAGAAACAAAACTAAAAAATCAACTAGTGGGATTACATCAAAGCTTTTGCACAGCAGAAGAAATCAAGAACAGAATGAAAAGGCAACCAACTGAAAGGGAGAAGGTATTTGCAAATGATATATCCAATAAGGGGTTAATACCCAGAATGTACAAAGAACTCGTACAACTCAATAACAGAAAAACCCAGAGTCAGATTACAAATGGGCTGAGGTCGGGGTGCCTGGGTGGCTCAGTGGGTTGGGCCTCTGCTTTCGGCTCAGGTTGTGATCTCAGGGTCCTGGGATCGAGCCCCACATCGGGCTCTCTGCCCGGCGGGGAGCCTGCTTCTCTCTCTGCCTGCCTCTCTGCCTACTTGTGATCTCTCTCTGTCGAATAAATAAATAAAATCTTTAAAAAAAAATGGGCTGAGGAGCTGAATAGACATTTTTCCAAGACAGACAGATGGCCAACAGACACATGAAAAGATGTTTAATGTCACTAATCATCAGGGAAATACAAATCAAAACCACAATGAGACATCACCTCACACCTGTCAGAATAACTAGTGTCAAAAAACCAAAAACCAAAGAACAACAAATGTTGATAAGAATGTGGAGAAAAGGCAACGTAAACCTCATGCACTGTTGGTGGGAATGTGAATTAGTTCAGCCACTACAGAAAAGAGCATGGAAGTTCCTCAAAAAACTAAAAATAGAACTACCACATGATCTAGTAATTCCACTTCTGGGATTATATACAAAGGAAATGAAAACAGGATATTGCTAAACAGAACAGAAGGAAAGAAATGAAAGAAAAAGAAAGAAAGAAGGAAGGAAGGAAGGAAGGAAAGAAAGAAAGAAAGAAAGGAAGGAAGGAAGGAAGGAAGAAAGAAAGAAAGAAAGAAAGAAAGGAATCATGATATTGCAAAGATACCTGAGGGCACATGGGTGGCTCAGTGGGTTAAGCCTCTGCCTTCGGCTCAGGTTATGATCTCAGGGTCCTGGGATCAAGTCCCGCATCAGGCTCTCTGCTCAGCAGGGAGCCTGCTTCCCCCTCTCTCTCTGCCTGCCTCTCTGCCTACTTGTGATCTCTGTCTGTCAAATAAATAAATAAAATCTTAAAAGAAAATACCTGTACTTTCATGATTACTGCAGCATTATTTATATACAACCTGAGTACCAGCAGATGAATAGAGAAAGAATGTGTGTGTGTGTGTGTGTGTGTGTGTGTGTGTGTGTGTGGTGTATATACATACAATTATTCAACTAGGAGAAAGAAGGAAATCCTGTCATTAGTGATAACATGGATGGATCTTGAGGGCATTATGCTAAGTGAAGAAGTCAGATAGAGAAAGACAAATACTGCATAAAATCACTTATATGTGGAATCTAAAAAAGCTAAACTCACAGGAACAAATTGCAGAGTGCTGGTTACCAGGGGCTTAGGAGTGGGGAAATTGGGGAGATGTTGGTCAAAGTATTCAAACTTATAATTGGAAGATGAATAGGTTCTGGGGATCTAATGCACAGTATTGTGATTATAGTTAACAATACTGTATTAGGTACTTGAAAGTTGCTAGGAGACTAAAACTCAAATGTTCTCACCAGAAAAAAGAAATGATAATTATGTGATGTGATGGAGGTGTTAGGTAGTATGTGGTAGTAATCGTATTGCAATATATAAGTGTATGAAACCAACACATTGTACATCTTAAACTTAGAAATGTTTGATACCAGTTATATCTCAATAATGAAAAGAAATTAAAGTTTATTTGTGAAGCATGTCTATTTTATCCTATCTTCACTTGACAACTCTACCAGCTTATATTTATTAGTATAAATTGGTATAGCAAGGATTGATGTTAGAGAAATCCCAAAATGTTTTCGTCCATTTTCTTACTCTCTTCCCAAATGACTCAGGCATTAGTCTAGCTTCTTAGCCAACCTGGGTCTGTAACCAAGGAAATTTTAGCCTAGAAAGAATTTCGGAACATCTCACTGGAAAGGTTGGTTGGAAATATTTTTCCTTGCTCTGTGCTCAAGTGATTCTGCTACATGGTACTAAAAGAATGATTTGGCTGAAAGATCAGCTGAGACTTGCCGTGATGAGGATACCAACCTCCTGTCAAAAGCCAACTGACTTGGGCTGGCTATGTCTACTTCCCCTTTGGGTCCTTTCATCCTTCTGGTCCTGTATTCAGCCTTCTTTGCTTCAGATGAAAGGCCAAGCTAATAGTGGTGCTCTGCACCTGCCCATTTAACAGTCTGCCTCTATCCTGGTTTGATGGTGTACCCCTTAGGACTGCACTTCTCTCAGATGGGAAGACCTGGTGTCAAGGAGTTATAGCAGTGTGCTTTGAAGGGGAAGCACATACATTCACATGCATATGTATATTTACCAAAATAAGGTCCACAAAGATGTGGTAGCCAGGGAAATAGGAATCTTATATGTAGACATCAATAGTTATTGGTAGACAATTAACCCTCAAAAAATAGGATCTCTGATATTCTTAGATAACAGAAGCTAAAGATAAATTAGTCAAAAAGCAAATTCTACTCATGGGGCACCTGGGTGGCTCAGTTGGTTAGGTGTCTGATTTTTTATCTGGCTCAGGTTTTGATGTCACTGTTGTGAGTTTGAGCCCCAATTTGGGCTCCAGGCTGAGTGTGGAGCCTACTTAAAAAAAAAAAAAAAAAAAGCAAATTACACACTGGAGTTGAATGTCATATCTCTCTTCTGTCGCTGTATGTTGGTGTGAAACCCATCCCACTGCTTTCTATCCAAGAGCAGAAGTTAATATTGGAAAAATAATCTGGGACATAAAGTCGTCACTGCACTCCTGAAAATTTCCATGACCCAGAGAAGACTGGAACTTGTTAACTTCTCGGGGAAGAATTAGCAGTTGGGAAGGGTTGGAAACAAGCATTTCAGAGGGGGAGACAGTAAGATAGAAGCTACTCATTAAAGAGCCGCAGGCATCTGTGTGGACGTGCTTCTGTAGCCTGGGGAATATCCAGCTCCACGATGAGTTCTGTGCAGTGAGACATCGAGCCTTTCTCCAGGGCACAAGTTCCAGTGAGCCACACCGGGGCTTGCATTGCCTGGTTTTTCACTTCCCCCAAATTTCTCTGCTTGAAATTTTGTCCCATAGATCCACCTAGGGAGAACACCCAGCAAGAGAAACAAATAGGTTTATTTGGTAGGACTATCACCCGACCTCCAAAATAAAAGAAACTCAGTAACACTCCCTTGAGAAAAAGGGCCCAGTGCCAGACTATCTAAACACTGAGACATGGCAAGGATCATTCCCACCCTGCTATCTGCATTCCCCATCAATAGCTGTTATTGAAAGTGTTTTTTCCACTAATGCTGATTTACGAAATTGGCTTGACTTTTCCAGACAGTCTCCAAATGAACAGTCACTCTGCAGTAATAGGACTTCTACTGGTCAGGCATCCCTGGGCATTTCATCTCTTTTACCTGGCTCTGCCATCTGTCACTGTAATACTTGTGTCACCGAGTTTTGAACCATAATACTTATACCTCATCAGCTTCCAAATGGTTCCATGATCTGTCAGCAGTGATCAAGGCAGTGCAGTGAGACATGACAGGGCATTTCCAAGTAATTTTTAAGGAGGCCCAAGAAGGAAAAAGTTGAAGCCTGGGGACGTTTGAGTCATTCCACCTTGAGTTGCTTTTGCAAGGTCTCCAAAGTTCTTGACGTGTTTTGTGTGTGTGTATGTGTTTGTGTGTTTTGGTTTTGGTTTTCAAATACCCTGAAGCAAAAGTTCATATATCTGACTTTAATTTGGCCTGATAGGCAGATAGAAGCATATTGCTGTACTTCCATACAGCTAGGGGGTTGTCTGTGTCATCAGACAAAGAAAAAGAAAATGGCATGTGAGGGGGGGATGGAAGAGTCATATGTGTCTGTGAGGGGGAGGGGCTAGGGAGGTAGTTCACCTTGAATGGCAGAAAACTTCACAGGTGTGGGTAGAGGAAGGTCACTAATATTGATTTACTTACAATCTGCTTTCTTCTAGGCATTGGTCTATGCTCACATACACATTGTCTTATTTAACCCTTAAAAGAGCTCCATAGAATTAAGCAGCAGGGGGTCCAGTAGCAGGATCTGTATTGGTTTTTAAAACAGATGAAGACATAAACATTTTTTATAGACAAAAAGATTGGACCTTGATCAAGGTCATGCATGCAATCAGTGTACCAGTGATATGAACTTGAACAACTTAGGACATGTCAGATTCTAGATTATCATTTATTTCCATAATGAATGTGGGGTGTGGGCATCAAGATTTTTCAACTGTCTCTTTGAGTCCCCTTATCCACCAGAACAATTTAGGGATGGCTCCAATTCTCAGAAACTATTATCTAAATCTCTCCAGCAAGATCTTTTCCAGCCTTATTTCCTATCATTTGAAAAACATTTATTCTCTCTTTACCACTGTGGCAGTCTGCCTGGAAATAAGTGCCATGTATCATTTTCCACAATAATGGAAGGTGGGCTAGGAATTACCTATAATTTGTTTCTCCATCCAGGCACGTCAAACTAAGTTATGATGAAAGTGGAGTGGCAACTTTGATCACCCACCATTTTATAGCTGATGTGATTGTTTTTATGAAGCCTGTAATGTTTTTAATGTTATGGTTGTGATGATCCTGATTCCTGTCTCAGCAGAGCAATATTACAAGAGTTGAGTCAATTCTGATTGCAGAGGATGGGAGTATGGTTTCCTAGTGATAAAGTTGGAGAAAAAATTGCATGAGGCCCGTTCTGGTTGCCCCCCCACAGACAAACTATGCAGGAACCTTTGGCCAGCATTCTGCTGCACCCATGAATTATTCAGTTTTCTGTTTGGCAGGGGAGAAATGAGTTGTAACCATGTCATTCTCAGATAACTAAGAATTTAAGATGAAATTTTCTCTAGACCATTCTATTCAAAGAGAAGACATGGGTCAAGGATATTAGTGAACCATTCTCATGTTTTGGGGAAATTTTGGAACAAGGTACTTAGCTGTTTTCCCTTCACCAAATATGCATAGTGGGAGGAAGAGGCATCTGGGGAAGTATGGAATAGCATTAGCATCCCACTCATGGTCCTTGGGATCCAATTTTATTGAACATATTTTTATAGAACATCCACCATTGGCCATACTTATGCTAGATTCCATGGAGAAAATTAAGATGATGTCATCCCCATTGAAATTGAGGGATCCTGACCCTTAATATTTTTAATCTATCTTGGTAAGTGCTATAATGATGTTATGAAAACACTAATGATGAGACTTCTTGGGAGAAATAATCAAGGAGGGTGATGAAGAGGTGATACCATTTGAGCTGATCCACACTGACTAACGGATTCTACAAGGCAAGTCAAGAATAGAGAAGATACTCTGAGCATAAAAGCCAGCCTGACGGGGCGCCTGGGTGGCTCAGTGGGTTAAGCCTCTGCCTTTGGCTCAGGTCATGATCTCAGGGTCCTGGGATCGAGCCCCGCTTCGGGCTCTCCGCTGAGTGGACAGCCTGCTTCCCCCTCTGTCTCTGCCTACTTGTGATTTATCTCTCTGTGTGTCACATGGATAAATAAAATATTAAAAAAAAAGCCAGCCTGATGATAGGCATAGAAACATGGCGTAAGGTAAGGGAGGACGTGTGGTGGCAGGTGTTTATGAAAGGGGCATGGCTGGAAATTAGGCCTGGCATGTTTAATCTGAACAGTATTGTGGAGGGCTGGGAAAGTCACACTAAAAAATCTTGATTTGATATTGTAGGTCGTAGGTCACAGACTTAATTGTCTATAGAGGCCAGGAATGTAATATAAATGAGTGATACTGACCAATTAGTACTCTGGTAAGTCAGGCAGTAAGATCCTTTCTAAGGAAGGCAGGTGAGATTCCATTCTTACCAGTAGTGATTTTTCTAGTGTATGAAACCTGTATTGCTGATCCCCAATTTTCTAAGAGAAGCCTGAAATCACATTTTTTAAAAGATTTTATTTATTTATTTGACAGATAGAGATCACAAGTAGATGGAGAGGCAGGCAAAGAGAGAGAGGAGGAAGCAGGCTCTCCGCCGAGCAGAGAGGCCGATGCAGGGCTGGATCCCAGGACCCTGGGAACATGACCCGAGGCGAAGGCAGAGGCCTCAACTCACTGAGCCACCCAGGCACCCCTGAAATCACATTTTTTAATGTGAGTTCTCATGATACCTAAATGCTGAGAGCTAATAATTTTCATTTTTGAAACATTTGAGGGCCAATATTAAAGGTTTATGTCTGTCCTATGCCAGTGGCTTGTGAGATGGAAACCCATGAATATATATACTCAAAGAGCCGACTCAGTCATATGGAAGATGGCGCTTGAGGTAAGGAGACAGTTGGACAGCTGGAGTCTGAGAGATGATAAAGGCTTGACCTCAGGCAGTTGGGGAGGTGTGGGGCGGTCAGAAGGGGAGGGAAGAATGGAGACAGGGGCCTTGAAGCACCTGGTGACTACTGGCTGTGGGAATGAGGATGTGATGCCTTCATAGATGATACCTGAGAGGTTATGAGGCTGTTAATGGAATTGAGGAGTCCGTAACAGGAGCTACTGCCATGTGCCTACCAGGTAATGATTCTGTTTTGCTTTTTACAATATATTTTATACCTGCACTTTTTCACCTGCTCAACATTTCTGGAATACATTATTTGCAGTAAAGAGAATGGATTTTTTTTCCTTAAACCAAATACATTATCCTTTTCCCTTTTCCCCATTAGTACTCCAAGATGAACCCTTGGCATTAGCTGCTAGATTTCAGACTCTTTCCCTGTATAGCATTAAACACATGGATGTGGTTGAAGCAATGAGCTGCGAGTATTTTAATCCTGGATGGGTAGCAGAAGAAGAGGGATTTATGAGTCTAATTCTTTTCAAGTTTGAAGATAATGATTTTTGCCTTTTCTGCCTCTGCTTTCTTCTTCTGCATTTTACATTTTGCAACAGTGAGTCAGACACTATTCTATTATTCTATTCAGCAGCCTTGACATTCATAGCAAATTTGCATGAATGAAGAAAGGGTTGCTTCTTTATCATTTCTTTCATTCTAAGTGGTATTTTATTGCAATGGAGATTTTAGGTGGTCTCTCCATTCGAACTTCTCATTTATAGGAACCTTCTATATTGTCTGTTGATTTGCTTATAGGACTATTGGAATAGAAGAGAGCCTGGTTTCTTGGATGGTGAGTGTGACACAGGTGAAAGCATTATTTAACACTGTTCAGTGACGCAGAAGCTGAATCCCACCTAACATGTTGAAGTTACTGGAGAAGCTTCTCACATGTCTCCTGTGCAGAACGTCTTTTTGTTATCTACCAAAGTTAAGACCCCTGCCTATACCTGACATTGTCCAAAGTCATGCCTATTTTTATTTTCCTATTGCTCCACTCTCAGGCTTTTATTACTGCTCCAAGCAAATTGGGTAAATTCTCATTAGATTGGACACATCTTTTTATGCTAAGAAGTGGTGAACTCAGTAGAGTTTGTAGTTAACTTGCAACACCATGTGCAAGTAGAGACTTCAGTCATCTTCAGATTTTCTTAGATGGTCTCCAAGAGGCAAAGATTCTGTTCCATCTCAATTTCTCTGAAGCAGTCTACCAGGGATCCATGGGATATGAAGGAATCTCCATAATCTGTCCCAGCATTCTCCTCCTTGTACCTTAGTAGTTATACAGGAACTGTGTGCTTAGAATTTAATAGAGTCTGCACTCACCCGAAAAGATCGCCAAATAGCAAGTGCTTTCATGGCTGGGTGGCTGATGTGTTGGCAAAGAACTGGTAGCAGAGTCCATTTCTTCTCTCTCATGAGACTGCATGTTACCTTAACATCCTTTCATTTTTTTAAATTTAAAAATATGTCAAAATTAAGATTTTTTGATCAGGTAATATATGCACATGGTAAAAAATTCAAATAGCATAAATTATTCTTTAGTATTTCTTAAATAGGAAAGGAGAACAAAAGGGAGATTTTATTTCTGGCTCTTCCACTGACTTCATTGGTAGCACTGGGTCAATGATACCTTATGTGTCTCAGTTTCTTCACCTGAAACCTAGGAGTGGCAATCTTTGCCTAATAATTCTTTAGGATTGTCGTGAAACCTTAATAAATCTGCTGTGTGCATGGTTTCAGTGCATAGGCACTAAAGGATTTTGTTATGGTTTCCTCTTGTCTCAGTTGAGTACTCAGCCAGTATCTACTGTGCTCTTCGTATAAGCTGGGTGATAAGGTAGAGCTCTAAATTATTAATACAGGAGATATTTCTATCTATCCCCAAAATAGTTCTATCTACCCCAAAATAGTTCTATCAGTTAAGTCCTATTATTATCTCAATAATAATAAGAGAAGCTAAATAACTTGTCAATGTTCACATAGCCAGCAATTAGTACAAAGTTGGATTTTTAAGCTAGTTTGTTTTTCCCTTGTCCTCTCTCCCTCACTTGCCCTTTTTCTTTATATATACATATATACCACACATACCTATGTTTATATTTGTATAAATTTATCTAATCTATTCATGATGTATCCCCTGGCTCTTTCACTTAATGTTTTTTTGATGAACACTATGTTTATGTCATTAAATATTCCTTTAAAACATATTTTCTGGTGATTTCAAAATACATCATATGTCTGCAGAACAGTTACTCAACCAATTTGTACCTGCTAGGCACCTTCCTTCCTTATTCCCTTCCTTCTTTCCTTCCTCCCTTGTCATTATGCATAAGGTATATTTCCTGGTTCACAAATCTGTGGGCATCTGTGATTATTTCTTTAGGGGGGGAAAACAGATGGAATTGCTGTATCAAAGAGTATGGGCATTTTTAAGGCTCTTGATATATATTGCCAAGTTGCCCTCTGGAAAGGTTGTGTCAATTTATTCTTCTTCCAGAACTCTATATTCCATTTTCGTGAGGATGACAGAGCAATTATCGGAGGCTAGATTAGGACAAGACCTTACAGAGCAGCACCTGCATCTGTGTGTGCTCTTGATCACATGTCCTGTAGACAAGGAAACAGAAGGTGGATACCTTGTCCAAGGGCACAAGGCAAATTAATAATTGAATCCGAGTGATACTGGTTAATGATAAGCAGTAGATAAGGTGGGCAATGCCTATGTGGGAGTGAGAATATTATCTTTCAGTCATTTTACAGTCTCGTTACCAAATGTCACCCTTCCATTTTCTGGTTGCTTTATTTGGATGACCTCAGAGGCTACCCATTTTTTTATAATTGTGTTATGTTAGTCACCATATAGTACATTATTAGTTTTTGATGTAGTATTCTCTGACACATTGTTTGCATACAACACCCAGTGCTCCATGCAATCCATGCCCTCCTTAATACCCATCACCAGTTTTTAGAATAAAATCTATCTTGTGCCAAGCAGCAGTTTCCAATAGTGATGGGAAACCTGGTAGGAGGGAAATGGAGAGGGAGCTCAGCTGCATCTGCAAAGCTCCCTGCAACTGTTTTGGGGCTGCATATCCACAGGGTGAACACTAGCTGTTTACAAATGAAAAATGTTACACAAACCTAATGAGAGCATGAAAGAAAATAAAAATTTAAAAAAAATTTAAATATTTATTTATTTTATTTTAGAGAGAGAAAGACAGAGACAGAGACAGAGTGAGAGCTGGCGGGGGAGAGGCAGAGAGAGAGAATCTTAAGTAGACTCCATGCAGCTGGAGCTGGACATGAGCTAGATCTCATGACCCTGAGATCATGACCTGAGCTTAAACCAAGAGATGGATGTTCAACCAACTAAACCACCCAGGTGCCCACCCGGGTACCCCACCCCCAATTTTTTTTTAACTTGAAACAAGCAAAGTTTATTACTCACAAGTCTTGAAGGGTATATGGCATACCTGCCCAATGGCTATACTGGGAGGTCTTGGGGAGAGAGAGAGAGAGGTTGAAAGGGAGAGAGAGAATGCTGTTGAGTGTTCTGCCTTTATTAGGGTCCATGGGCAGACTGACTAGGGGTTTGCAGGTTCACTTTTTATTGGCAAATTTAAAACATAGAGTTTGGGGGTGCAAAATGGGCAAAGGCAGTGGAAGACCTAAGCTTCCAATTATGGAATGAATAAGTCTTGGGAATGAAAGGCTCAGCATAGGGAATATAGTCAATGATCTTATAATAGTGTTGTGACAGATGGTAGCTACACTTGTAGTGAATGGAACATAATTCATAGAGAAGTTGAATCCCCATGGTACAACTGAAACCAAGGCAACACCGTGTGTCAACTCTACTCAAAAAAATTAAAAGAAAATAATAAAGTATTTTCCTGTAGTACTTAAAACTAGCAACAACAAAAACCACACAGAAAGCATAGTAATGAAATTTGGACTTAGAAAGGAAAGAGCAGGGTTATTCATGGTCAATTATCTAGATTACCCAGGGCTTTCTAAAGGGATATTTCATGGTTGGGGCTGACCTGGTACCTATATAGTAATTGTGTCATACGACTAACATTATGTTTATTTGAATGGTGGTCTTTTTTTAAAAAAAATCTTACTATAAATTCTTATTTTATTCTATTTTAATCCCCATATAGTTAACATACAGTGTCACATTAGTTTCAGGTGTACAAAACAGTGATGCAATAAGTCCACACATCACCCATGCTCACTACAACAAGTGTACTCTTTATTCCCTATTTCCCACTTCACCTGTCTTTCCACCCACCTCCCTTCTGATAACCATTAGTTTGTTCTCTAGAGATAAGAGTCTGTTTCTTGGTTTCTGTCTCTTTTTTTCCTTTGCTCATTTGTTTCATTTCTTCCATTCCACATATGAGTGAAATCATATGGTATTTGTCTTTCTCTGATTAACTTATTTTGCTTAGCATAATATTCTCTAGCTCTATCCATGTCCTTGCAAATGGCAATATTTCATTCTTTTTTATTACTGAATGATATTCCATTGTGTATGTGTATGTGTATGTGTGTGTATATATATATATATATGTACACACACACACACACCACATTTTCTTTATCCATTCATCTATTGATGAACAGTTGGACTGCTTCCATAATTTGGCTATTGTAAATAATGCTGCTATAAACATAGGGTGCATATATCCCTTTGAATTAGTGTTTTTTTTTAAATTTTTGGGTAAATACCCAGTAGTGTGATTACTGGATTGTAGGGTAGTTCTATTTTTAACTTTTTGAGGAAACATCCTATTGTTTTCCACAGTAGCTGCACCAGTTTTCATTCCCACCAACAGTGCAAGAGGGCTCCTTTTTCTCCACATCCTCACCAATGTTGTTGTTTCTTGTGTTTTTGATTTTAGCCATTCAGACAGGTGTGAGGTGATATCTCATTGTAGTTTTGATTTGCATTTCCTGATGATGGTTGGTGTTGAGCGTCTTTTCATGTGTCTGTTGGCCATCCGTATGTCTTCTTTGGAGAAATGTCTGTTCATGTCTTCTGCCCATTTTTAAATTGTCATTTGCAAATACCTCCACCCACTCAGGGGGTTGCCTTTTAGTTAAAAATTAAATTTTAAAAACACCTACAGGGGCACCTGGGTGGCTCAGCGGGTTAAAGCCTCTGCCTTCGGCTCAGGTCATGATCCCAGGGTCCTGGGATGGAGGCCCACATCGGGTTCTCTGCTCAGCGGGGAGCCTGCTTCCTCCAATCTCTCTCTCTGCCTACTTGTGATTTCTGTCTGTCAAAGAAATAAATAAATAAATAAATCTTTTAAAAAAATAAAAAAATAAAAACACCTACAATTCTGCCACTAAAAGATGTTTTTCATACTTTTCATATGAAGTATACTTTTTATGTAGTTTTAATCATGTCATAGTTATAATTTTGTATTTTACTTTTTTCACCTCTCAAATCATATTTTTAAAAAACATTTTGCTAACTCTGCCTGTGCAATGATGATTATTATTTTTAAAAATAGCTTCCCAGCAAGTATCTTGTATTACTTAAGTAATTCCCCATTTGTTGGCTGTCTAATTTATTTCCTAATCTTTAGTATCATTAACTGATGTGGCCAAGATGCCTAAATGGTATCTATGTATTTTCCCTTTTAGTCACATCATTTGTAACTTCCTAGAAGGAAATTAACTAGCTTAAAAAATCTGAACATTTTGGGTGCCTGGGTTGCTTAGTGGGTTAAGCCTCTGCCTTCAGCTCAGGTCATGATCTCGGGGTCCTGGGATCGAGTCCCACATCGGGCTCTCTGCTCAGCAGGAAGCCTGCTTCCTCCTCTCTCTGTCTCTGCCTGCCTCTCTGCCTACTTCTGATCTCTCTCTGTCAAATAAAAAAAAATTTTAAAAAATCTGAACATTTTTATGGGTTTTAATACATGCTGCAAAATGCTTTCCAGAATGGTTGGGTAACTAGATTATGTCAATACACAGTACAAAGCATTTTTAGATTCAATGCAGTATTCACTGATTTGCTTAAAATTTTTTTAGTTCATACAAGCCAACTCTTGCTCCTGCCTTGGGACCTATGGCTGCCAGCCTCATAGATGGTTTGCTTGTAACATTCTTGATCAGGTGACTTTGTCAGTTTGGCCCGGCTTGGAAGAGAATGCTTCAAGATGAATGGCTATTTTACTGATTGCATTCTAAATCTGGCTGTCTCTTAGCTGACCTCTGTAGGCTTTCTTTCTTTTTTTTTTTTCTTTTCCTTTTTTTTTCTTTTTCTTTCTTTTTCTTCTTTTTCTTTCTTTTTTTTCCCCTTTTAGTTTATTTCTTTTCAGTGTTCCAGCATTCATTGTTTATGCACCACACTCAGTGCTCCATGCAATACGTGCCCTCCATAATACCCACCACCAGGGTCACCCAACCTCCACCCCCCTCCCCTCCAAAATCCTCAGTTTGTTTCTCAGAGTCCACAGTCTCTCATGCCCTCTGTACGTTTTGGGCTAGGCTTGTACTGCCTGGGGCTTCCTGATTTGTGGAGGTTGGGGGCAGAACTGCTCAGTTTATATACTTATT
The DNA here is from genome assembly GCA_004024625.1 of Mellivora capensis. Taxonomy (NCBI): domain Eukaryota; kingdom Metazoa; phylum Chordata; class Mammalia; order Carnivora; family Mustelidae; genus Mellivora; species Mellivora capensis. Next base: position 12,327 of record PISX010014129.1, on the reverse strand, counting down.
CATCCTCCCTCATTCTGGGCATAGTTTGAAGTCCCCTGTTTGAGCTGGAATTAGTTCAGTGTTTTCTAGAGCCATCCTGAATTCAATAAACAGCCAACAACTAGCTCACTGGCTAGAGCACCATTCCAAATATTTCCCTCATAATAGTTGAGTAGTTTTGTTGAAACCCTTTCTTCATGATAAAAGAACACAATAGTTTCCCAGGCATATTTTACCAGACTGCTTCATTGGGTAAATACTATTAACAGAAATTGGGATGTAGGGAGATTTTGGAGAGAAAATGAGCTCAATTTTGTTATTCAATTTGAGTGCTTTGGACATCTAATGGAGATGCTGAGCGTGTAAAAACCTGGGCAAGCTTGATACCCTGGAAAGCTGTGGTAGGAGAAAATGGAATTTGGAATTCAGAGAGGTGGTAGTAAAAGAGTTTTGATACTTGAAAAGAGTGGGGCAAAAAGGCATTATAGGATAGAGGTTAAGTATGTGAAGTGTGATAGACTTGGTTTAAAATTGATTCTGTTTCTTACTTTCTGTCTTTGCACATGTTATTTATTTATTTATTTATTTATTTATTTATTTTTAAAGATTTTATTTATTTATTTGAGAGAGAGGCAGTGAGAGAGCATGAGCGAGGAGAAGGTCAGAGGGAGAAGCAGACTCCCCGTGGAGCTGGGAGCCCGATGTGGGACTCGATCCCGGGTCTCCGGGATCATGACCTGAGCCGAAGACAGTCGTCCAACCAACTGAGCCACCCAGGCGTCCCTGCACATGTTATTTAATCTTCAGGGATGTTTCCATATCTACATAATGGGGGTAAAAACACCTACCTCATAGAGAGGATGTGAGGACTGAATAAGATAATAGAGTTTTTAAAAGTCAGTGAATATTAGTCATTATTATTGGTACGACTGATGGCAGAACATGTGTTGGTTGTCACAGGAGAAGTCAGTAGAAGACAAAGAATAAATGGTCAGAAAGAAAAAGAAAATCAGTACTATCTGGGAAGCCAGGAAATGAGGGAAGCTGAGGAAGGAAGAAATGAGCAACTGGGTCAAATATGAGACAGATGCCAACAAATTCAAGATCAGGAAAGGCTTTTGAATTTAGGGATCACTAGGTCTCCTATGACTTCCAAGAGAATGGTTTTGGTAGAAAAATTGGGCAGAAAGCACATTATAGGACATTAGCCAAGAGTATGGAATGTTTCCTAGGACCTACTGAACTCCAAACAGATAAGATGTATTTCCAAAGATAGATGAAATTTATTAGCTGTGAATGTCATTGGATTATCCATGGACTTAGATTTTACATATGCTCCCTTGTTCTAGGTACATCCAAAGAGAGTGACTTCCGTGGTCATATGAAAATGAAATACTCTACGGTTGCAAGCTTCCTTGCAGCCTCACTTATATGTCAGCTTCTGATTTAGCAACAGATACATTTTCTGCCTTTGGCCACATTTCAGCTAATTATGGGAAAATATGATGAGATCAGCAGGCATAGGTTTGGGTTCAGCACATTTACAAAAAACTGATGGCATTTCGCTGTTAGATGCCTACCACATAATACTTCTCTCTAAGTCAATTCACCTGTGATTAAAAGATGGCATGTTAAGTTAGATCTACCCAATCCCTCCCTTCTGTGGACCTGTTATAAAAGTTGTTTGTTGGGAGTAGCTTTTTGCCTTTCATTTCATTTCTTCTCTTTCAGTCGCAAAGATGAATGTCTTTCTGCCATTTTGCTGAAAATTCTGGTAGGATGGACTTATTCAAGTCTAAGTGGAAATGAAAGCTGAAAGGAAACTGCAGGTTTTCCCAGTGACACAGGACTATCACATACGTACCATCTTTTATAATTTCAGAGAGCTTGATCTCACCATAAACAAATAAGAAACTAACCAGAAACATTTCAGTTTTGGAAAAACAATTGATATCAATCTCTTTCTCTCTTTCTCTTTTTTTCCCTCCCTTCTCTTTTTGTCTCTCTCTATTTTTCCCTCTCACCTTTGTCTTCATTATTGCAACCTCATTCTGGGTTCAAAATATTTCAGACTTTGAGCACTTGTTTGTGCTAATATCGGATATGTCCCTACCCTTCGGTTCCTCCTAAAGCTGGTTCATCATTTTGCTGCTGGTAACTTGAGACATCTCAGAAACTTCAGTGAAGTGGTTTGGTACTAAGTGAAGATATAATTAGACATCAATCCTTGGGAAAGGATGCTATCCACATGTTCTTCACCAGCTGATTGGCATTTGGGATGGAAGTTGTAGTTCCTTTAAAATACAAGAAAGAGAATTGAGGTATCTTGAGCACAGCCTTCTCCCTGTTGCTGACAAAAGATATGCAGTTGTGGGCTGAGTTCTACTAGTTATGAGTCTAATGAAAAGCTACCCTGCTAATTTTCTAGTCACATAGAGAAGTCTAATCTCAAAGCTGCTATCATAGAATACTTTACTGGAGAACCTACAATTCTCTTTCCAGAGAGAGAGACTTAAGTAGTTACAGTAGACATTTATTAAAGAATGACTCTTTTAAAGGTTGATTGGAAAGGTATCATAATAGCTCAAAGAAGGAACTAAACAAATGTTTATAGAGTCTACTTTATGTGCCAGGTATTGTTTGATATCTTGTAAAGAGGTCTCTCTTGTTTCTCATTAGAACTAGGAATGTAGGCACTGTTTGAAATTCGTAACAGGAACCATTTCAATAGTCATGATTTCGGCAGTTTCACTTAGTGAAAGAAGCAATTATGCTTGCAGCATATGAGAAATTAATTCCCCTCACAGTGCACACAGACATCCCCTCATACCCAGCTCAGGGAAATAATCCTTCACAACAATTGATAGCAAAGGTTGGAACAAGCGATGTTAGGCTGAATCTGGTTTGCTGACATAAGTATTTGGTTTTCACAGTATTTTAAAAATCATTTTAGATGTCTGCCAGTATTTTGAAAACTTGGAGACTTTGCATATCAATTTTGATTTGTGACTCTTTAAAAAATTGTATAATCTGACATCAGGCTTAGATCCCTTAGGTCACTAATAATGGGAGTTGAATAGCAGATGTTCCCATCAGATGGCATGAATGCCTTCCACATAGCATTAGTGTTGGAACTCCTTATTCATGTACAACAAATCTCTCCTTGTATATTCCCTCCTAATTCATCTTCCAATAGTCATGTTATCTCATATCTCATAACAATGGGAAGCATTAGTAAGAGGGGGGAAAGGGTAAATAATCTAGTTATTGTTTTTAGGGTTTCTTTCAGAATCTCTTCTTTAGGGCCTTGAGAGAATTGCATATTTGCCTTATCCTATCTGCACATTAAGTAATTTCTTCTTTGGATCAAGGTCCTCCTTTTATCCTTGCTCCAGGACTAGTACTCAGTGCAGTAGTGTTTTCTCTAACATTGAGCATCAGTATGTCAGAGATAGAGGTAATGTAAAATCACACTGATCCTACAGACCCAGTACTTGGATGACAAACCATATCCTAAGCATGAACGTCTATAAAACATCCCGAGATAGTACGGGATGTAGGGTGTCACACAGTACGCAGACCAAACTTGTGGGCCAGGTTTTAGGTAGCCAAGGGAGCCGAGGTAGTTTTCTATGATTAAACTCCAAATATCTTCATTTTAAGCCCTCTTAATATCATTGTTACCATAGTTCCATTGTACAGACTTGGAAGTTTAGGAAGTATGTGTAATCTGACCTTGAAACTGACAGTTGGATTTGAACCCTGACAATGTATATCTGTGTCTAGCTCTGTATTTATATTAGTCCATGTATATCTATATAATGTATGTATTCTCTATATAATATAATACATACACACATAGAGCTTTATCAATTTAAAATTACATTCATTGTTAGTGTTAGACTTAAAAGTAATATTACCTCTATCAACATTTTCACTTACTGAAGTAGCTGTAGTCTCCTATAGGACATCGTGAGAGTAGATGAATTTGATGCCTGAATGACAGCTCAAAGAAGAAAACTTGAACAAGTTGCCAGAAATGAGCCAGCAAATGGGGCTCTCCCTCCATCCCCTTCACTGCATAAGAATTATTAACAGATATATCACTGGGCCATCTCATGAGGCCTTGACATCCACTGGCCCATCAACATTTTAAAATCCCATCTGGAGTCAGGGTTTCTGTTCAGATTCTCCCATGTCTATAGACTAATAGGCAAGATAAAGAATTCCAGCTTTGTTTACTATATCCTAAAGTTAAAAAGAATCTAAGATAAAAGGGATACACGGTCCAAGGATAATCAGAGAACCATCTAGGGTAATTACGGGAATTAATTGGTGTATACCCTTAGTCCTCAAGCTATATGTCCAATAGATCTTACTTTAATTGTTAGAATAGCTTTTGAAAATAAGCCTTCACAATACCTGGGACATCAGACTCTGTCTGCAAAGAAGACTATTTTTGTTAAAGGATGGATTCTGAGTATTAATATTGCCTCTATTATTAATATAACTTTGGGCCATTGCTTTACCTTCTTTTATACTGAGTTTTCTTATCTACAAGATGAGGGTAATAATGACCCTGTAAGACATATAATTATAGTCCCTCCTTGATAGGGTTATTGACAGATTTAAATAAGGCACAAAGCTTGTAAAGCAATTAGTACTGTGCTTTTCACTTGCTAAGAATTCATTAAATCTAGTTGATATCATTTTTATTACCCTAAGGATAAGAGAAAAGGACTGAACCCTAGATATAGCACCCCAGGGCTGCCATTACTGACTTTTACATCCTCTTTTTCTCGGAGAACTCAAGTGTCTCCTTATAAGAGCAGCCATCAGGTGGGACACCTACATGGCCAGTCTGTGGTTCAGAAGGAGCCATCATCACTACATGTGCCACTATCCATATCTGTCACCTTAAAGGATGCTGCACCTTGAAGGATTCACCTTAGCTTCTTTGGGTCCAGGGGAAGAATCTGTGTCCTTCTTCATCCCAAGTGCCTCAAGTGAATTTGATTCTGCTTTAGAAGCTTAGGTGTGAGTAATTAATTTGACTTTGTGGGAGAGTAAGAGAGGAGAGTGAATGAGTCAGGTCCATTACTGCAATGGATTGTTCTTCATAAAAGCCTGGTTTCCTGTTCAAGACTTTTAAGTTCTGGAACCCAATACCATAGTACCTTAAACTTGCTTAAAAACAGGTGACCAAAGTGACTCTTGGGATTATACTATTGGTGTATAGGAACATTTATTCTGAAACAAGAATATAGAAAATTTGGTCAAAAGAAAAATGTCCTGAATGTCCCATGTATCAGGGTGGTTTCTGAGGAGGTGGACTCTGCCACTTGAATGAATTCCTCATTCTATGAGCCTGGGATTCCTTCTCTTGTTTGTCTAGTTGGAATACTCAATATTACATAAATAAAAAGAGATAACACAATGAAATCTATGTGGTAATACCAGTGAGGTGGAAGGGAGAGGGGATAGAAAAGTGGGTCAAATAATAGATTATTGAAATCTGTTATTAAGTCTTTGAATATTAGACCTTAAATATCTGTAGGTCAACCCTTCAGTTTAATGATGATGGTACCAAGGCATGGAGAGATTTTGTGCATAGCTCAAGGTTATTTCATGAATTTGTCTTTAACATAGATTTATTACCTTGTTTCTGCAAAAATGGACTCCCTTTATGATTTCATAGCCTTGTGTTGGTAGAGATTCAGTCCATCTCACAAAAGTTAGGTAGACAAAAATGAGAAAATGAATATGAAAATATATTTTGTATCATCTGGGTTCATAGATAATTACAAAATGTCCCTCCATCCTTCTTCTTCCAGCTAATTAGCAAGGCACTAGATGTTAAGTGTTAAGTCAATCAGGCTATTCATTCTCTGGCAGTTACTGGAAATTGGAGTTTCTCATTTTTGCAAACTTCCATTGGTCTTAGCAATATTAGTAAGATATTTTTATTTTGTTTTTAAGGAGCTTTGAAAAACTTCCTAGTCCACTGATTCCCTTTGCTCTTTCTCCACTTTAGCCAGCTCAGGAATTTTATCCACTGGTCTCCTAACATTTCCTGAATATGGAAGAGAAGGGGTGATATATTTGGACTTACACAGTCTGAGATGTTCTCTAAGTAATTGAGTCTGTTTTGTCTTGAATAGTGAGGAATAAAAATACTTTCTCATGGACCTACTGCAAATGTCTTAAAAAATGTTTTATGGATGTGTAAGAATTCTAAGCCTTTGAAAGAAAAATGGACCTGACTGCTTCTTGCTTCTAAATGGTTTCTAGAAGGGTTGAGCATCAGTTTATTAAGAGGAATCACTGGTTTACTTCATCAAGATCATTGATGGACCTGTTTCCCAGCAGGGTTCAGAGACATTTCCTCCCTCTCTATACCTTTCCTTTTTATTTATATTGAAGCTTCGATCTATTTAGGGAATACAGGAGCAAAAGAAAGATATCTGGTAATGTCATTTTCCAGCAAAGATTGAGAATTTTATCCAAGAAATCTTACGACTCTAGTTTTGAACTGCTTGTATCTTTTCACTAGGAGTGGACATTCTCCAGGGGGATGGAGCCAGATGTGAACACTGTGGTCCATATTTTATTCCTCCATGGGATCTCCTTTTATCTTAAATCCAGGCTCAATTTAAGAATTTCTTGTGCACAGAGTAAGCCAATAAGGTGAATGAACAAGACTACAAATCCTTACTTGTGCCCTGCTCATGTAAGATTCTATAATTATGTTGAAAAACTAACTCTAAAGTACTATATTATTTGTTGGGAAACTATCATTTCTTATTCAAACCTAATTTCTTAGGAATTGGATTAATATGTCAATTGATGAAAATAAACTTCTTTGTGGGGCTGGAAAGGAGGGACTTAGGAGGGTAATAGAGGAAGAATATGAGACTAAGAAAGCAAGATGGACATTTTCATTTTAGGCTTAAAATATGCCCTACATTTGGTTGTAAGTCCCATTATTGTATAAAGGATATAGAAAAGATAATTAGAGTGGATTCATTGGTTGTGCTTATAAAGGAGATAAGAACATGGGTCCTTATCAAATATTACTCAGGAAAAATATGTCATGAATGTCAAAAGGTTGGTGTCTGAAAGGTCTGAAATTAGGCAGAGTCAAAACAGCAAAGTGCAAAACAGCACTTTACTAAGAAAAACTTAGTAGATATAGGAAATATGTATGCTGGATATGAGTATTTTTTTTTATTATGTTCAATTGGATATGAGCATTTTCTTCTTTTAGGTTATAGTAATTTCTGTTATGAGCTACACCAGAGCTATTCTCTGGGGAACTATTTGGTAAATTGTTCGTGATCGTGACTGTGATTTTGTGTGCTATATTCTCAGTCCTACTGCTTATTCCAGGCATTGCCAGGTGACCAGGTCCAAGTAGAATCTGACTGGTTCCATGTCAGAAACAAGTCAGTATCTTGCTTTGCACCCATGCTATATACCTCTTGTTTCCTCCCCTATAAGATCTTTGATATTAAGAAGAACATCTGCTCAGTATTCACTTATGTAGAACATGGAGTGTGGCTCAATTAATGCCCATAGTGTTACCCATGAACAGTGAAGGGCAGAAATCCATGGATAAATGCTTCTCCTTTATACCCCCACTGGACAGATTGGAATATATTTCATAAATGTTCTCAGAAGTTTCCAGAGAATTGAGCACCAATTAGCTATAGTGGTAACTCAATAACACATTTCTTACACTTGTTTTCTTTGGATTCTGAGGTTGTTAATCTATAACCCCATGGGTTCTATGTCAGAAGCTAGTATAGACTATAATGGAGAATGAGAAGCAGAGTGGTCAGAAGAGTGGTTGAAGTGGTTGAAGAGTCCTGGAGGGGTGGATGGAAGCCCTGCCCATCTATGCTATTGTTTATAGAAATATTTAATTTGTAGTGCCACATTGTAAGATCTTTGAATACAGGAACTGCATTTTATGACTATTTTAATTTTACCTAACAGGGTCTTAGGCAGGAGATGGGTTGTTCAAATCAATCAAAATCAGGTGGCTTGTCAGTCTGCATTACGAAGGAATCTACTCACTTGGTGGACACCAAGAAAAGAGACTAGGAATGTCAATATGAGTCATTTGGTTCAATTTTTAAAACATGGAAAAATGAGACTGATATTACAAATACTGTCCAGATAATTATTTTTATTGAACACTTGTAGTTCTCTTTAAAATTCAGCCATAATATGACAGTGAAAAAATTAGCTAAGAAGAACTGAATCCATGGTAATAAAGTGCATATTTTTTAAGCAGCTAAACTAAGAATAATGTAAATATGGCCAATTCAGTCATCCATACTATCCACTTTCATTTCAGAAGGTATATGAATGCATTATAAAGCTTTCATGAACCAGAATGCCCAGTGTAGAGTGTTCTTACTAGGTTATGGATGAAAAGCTGACAGGTGGCTCATGAAATATCTGGGTGGAACCCTTTTCATCTTGATGATTTAACACCCCTTACTCTTATGTTTCATACTGACACTTACTGCCCTTTATTGAATGATTTTCTTTTTCTGTCAAACCTGTTAGACTATTGCAGTGCATCCCGGTCTGTTTTTATGCAACCACACTAAGTTTGTAATTAAAGTTCAGCAATGCGGGTGTCTGGGTGGCTCAGTTGGTTAAGCTTCTGCCTTCTGCTCAGGTCATGATCACAGGGTCCTGGGACTGTGTCCCACATCTGGTTCCCTACTCAGCGTAGAGTCTGCTTTTCCCTCTCCCTCTAAGGCTCCTCCCCCTGCTCATGTGCACTGTCTCTCATGCTCTCGCAAATAAATAAAATCTTTAAAAAAAAAAAAAGTTCACTGATGGGTCTTACTTTTACTACATGGAGCTAACCAATGGATATCTTTAGTTGTTGCTTTTTTCCCTATATTTATCCCTTTTGATTATGGTACAGAATTGTCTAATGTAGACTTGAGACTTTTTGAATGGAAATAATTTGTAACCTGTGATTGCCTTCTACAAAATACCTTCTGCAGTAACAGGCATGGGCTTATAGACTCCTGAATGCCTTAACTCTCCCTATTTCCCAAAGTTAGGCAGAGGAAATGTGCTCTCTGGGATGAATGCAGCCTGGAACACATTTTCCCATTGCTCAACTGTTTCTTTCCCTCTAGTTCTTTCTTGCCTTCCTCAATTAAGAATTTTTCCTCAATTGCTAAAACAGAGTTTAGGAACTTTTCACTTCTGAGAGTTTGCTCATATTACTGTTTCAAACCCATTACATGTTGGGGATTGTACTCCTTCCAAGTCTGTACTTAACTATGTTTTCACTTATGCAAATTGAATGAAGTAAAATAAAGCATGAGAAAGTCACTTGCAAAAAATTGCTATGCAAATACAAATAGTAGGGGGTTTTTTGTTTTTTTTTTTTTTAAAGATTTTTTATTTATTTATTTGTCAGAGAGAGAGAGAGAGAGCACAGGCAGAGCGGCAGGCAGAGGCAGAGGGAGAAGCAGGCTCCCCGCCGAGTAAGGAGTCGGATGTGGGACTCGATCCCAGGACGCTGGGATCATGACCCAAGCCGAAGGCAGCCGCCCAACCAACTGAGCCACCCAGGCGTCCCACAAGTAGTAGTTTTAATGGCAGTAGTAATCACTGATGTAAAATGGGATTTAGTATATATTTAAAAATCACTTTTTTATTTTCAGTCAGCCCACTCTCCAGGTAGTATTTTTGGTAGTTACATTCCAAAGTCTCAAATGTTTCAGTGTTAATAGAACGAGTAAAAATAATGGTTATTATTATCATCATGATAGGTTAATGAATATCCACAGGATGCACAACAGAGCCTTTCACAATTACAAAGGTGGTAATTTGAAGCCAGAAATATCAGTGCTGACAGCTCTGTCTCTTTAACAACGCACAGAACTTGTATAACAGTTGTTTATTTATCCTCTTTTGAACTGGCAGGTTTAGAGATGATGATATATAAATATCCCTGCTCTTGTCTTATTTTGAAGACTTTAATAGAATATCAAAAACAGCTGACATGAAGAAATGAGGCATCAAAGGGAAGCAGAGGAGGCAACAGAAGTGAAAGCAGCTTCTTTAACCACATGTGGATGACTTCTGGTGATTCCCAGCAAGGTTTCCAGGGTGAACAGACCCCACTTGCACCAGGTCAGAAAAGAGGAAGCCTATCCTTGTATTTCTATGTAACTCATAGAAGTAGAAGAAGGGTTCAGGCAAAAAGAATAAAGATTTTGCAGTCAGATGCCCTGCGTTGAAATCCTGACTCCACCAGCAGCTACTAGTTAGCTTTCTAAATCCCTCGTTCTTGAGCCACTGGAATCTCAAGCTCTTCTAGTCCCTCTTTCTTCTTCAAGTTTATTATCACTTTCAGGGTTGTTGTTGTTTTTCTTTCATTTGCAGTGTGCTCAGGACCTCTTGGTAGGTCACTTCAGCCACTCTTAACCCCCTTGGCGTCTGTACCTATTTGACCTTCTGCATTTACCCTGCAAAGGTAGGCCTATCCAAACAACCACTTTCTCGTTCCTGGGACTCTCATTGCAGCTGGGGGGAAGAACCCTGGGGCACCACACTGTCACAGAGGTAGCTGTTTTCTCTTCTCTGCTCCCTGCCTTCAGTGGGGCTCCTAGGATCACTCGGAAAAAAAAAAAATTCTCCTTCATGCTTCAGTGATTTCCTGCTCCCATTACCCACAGTGGGTTGCTATCCGAAATATTCACCACTCATCTGAATTTCCCATTAGTGCTGCTTCCCTTTCAGTAGTTGATCTTACTTCTTAATGCATAGATAGTATGGAGTTCAGGCAGCAAGTCTTTAGCCTTCTGTGTAAGGTGGAAAATTATATCTGAACCACCTTGTCTCCCTCCATTCTGCCCCAGGGGAAGAAGTAGGCTAAGCCTTCTGTGCTCCTTATATGAACTCCTTTTTTCTTCCAGAATTGTGCTCCTTATGCCTCTCTCCCACATTTCTACCCTGTCTCTACCCTGACACTTCCTTCGTAGCTTAAAACATATTCAGAGGAAGAATTCCTTTACAGCTCTATACTCCACTTTAGCAGTTGTCTTACTTCTTTCCGTTCAGTCCTTGCTCAGTTTCTTTAGAGCAGAGTTGCTTCCAAGGGTCACAGTTTCAAATGTCTGTTGGAAACCAAAGAGGCAGTAATGACAATGAGCGAAGAAGACTGAACATAAGGTAATTGTGGGCTCACCTTTGCCTGAAACTGACACTATTCTGCCCTTTGCTGTCCTGTGGGAGTAGGGGTCCAGTTTGGCTAAAGCATCTGATTTTATTTCCCAAGAAAAACAGGAAATCTGGATTTCCACTTGAAATATCTCAATGTTTAAAACACTGTACAGTCCTAACAAAGTACACATGTGGGCTGGATTTGGATTATGTATCCCAGTTTTTAATTCTTGGCCTGCACTATCTTAATTTCTTATTTAATCAAACTACTGCAATCTGTTTTCTGCTCTAACACTCCTCAGAAATTGCTTTATACTAGCACTTCTCAAAGGTTTATATGACCAAGAATCTTCTGGAGATTCTGTTGAAATGTAAGAATGACTTCTGGCTCAGTAGATCTGTGGTAAGGCTAGAGTTTTGCACTTCCAGCAAGCTCCAACATGATGTTGCCGGTCTGTAGAGCAAACTGAATAGCAAGCATTGAGAGGACTTGTTCATCTTTAGAGATTTATCTTAAGATCATTGGGGCGCCTGGGTGGCTCAGTGGGTTAAAGCCTCCGCCTTCAGCTCAGGTCATGATCCCAGGGTCCTGGGATGGAGCCCCACATTGGGCTCTCTGCTCAGCGGGGAGCCTGCTTCCCCCTCTCTCTCTGTCTGCCTCTCTACCTACTTGTGATCTCTCTCTGTCAAATAAATAAATAAAGTCTTAAAAAAAAAAGATCAAGCATTTAAGCCTCCTCCCTCCCCTCATCACTAGTAGAACTGACCCTTTCTTTTTCTGTGTACCTGCTGTATTATGATCCAATATCTATAAAGATGCCCATAATTCTTCATTTCATTTACAGGTTTACCTGCCTGCCTTCTGGTGTATAAGCTCCTCCATGACATGGACCATGTCTTACCTTTTTGCCTCCAAGAAGTACCGTAGTGGTAGGAATGTAGTTAATACAAAATAACTTTGTCCATCTGCTCTCACTTCACATCAGGCAAGTCTCTAGGCGCATATGTGCATGTGTTTCTTCTCTGAGGAGTTAGGCTGAAATGTGGAGGGTTCATTATGTTGAAGGGTAGAGTCTCTTTTCACAAAAACTTCTGGCTTATCATGGGTTTCCAAAGAAGGATGCAGTGCCATATTTTGATAGA
>PISX010014128.1:0-54147 GCA_004024625.1 Mellivora capensis | reverse complement strand
GGTGTGTGGGGGGCAGGTGCATGTGTGGGTGCAGGTGTGTTTGGGGACAGATGCATGTGTGGGAGCAGGTATATGTTGGGGGGGCAGGTACATGTGTGGGGGCAAGTGCATGTGGGGGCAGGTACATGTGTGGGGAATCTGTGCTGTCTTCTCAGTTTTGTTGTGAACCCAAAACCACCCTTAAAATGTGAATTCTCCTTTTTAAAAATGATGAAAAAAAATTAATCCAGTGAGCAAACATTGAAAATGCACATTGCACAGAACATTACTCACTATTCTAGGCTCTAAGAGAGGGAGGGAGGGGAGAACATGAAGAGAGAGAAGGAGGCATAGAAGAGAGAAAAAGTGCACAAAAGAAAATGAAGAAAAACAGAAAAAGTCTGTATCGTGAACCAGATAAAGTCTCAAGGAAAGAAGAGAGATGGCGATAGAAAGACAGTCTTAGCCTTTTTGGTCAAGCATCAACTTGATGAAAACAAGAAACAACGAAAGCCGGGTTTGAGGGCCACACTGGGTGTGCCCCACCATTAAGGTCGTCCAGGGGCAATGACAATGGCCAGCTCCCAATTATTGGCACTTAATTTTTCCTCTCTTTAGCTTGAAGACTTCTCCCTTGGTTTACTGCCTCCTTCACTGAAAAGCTTCTGGTCATCGTTATGCCCTGGTTTCCTCCAGGACCCAGGGAGGAAGTAGGAAGAGGAAGAAAAAGAACCCTACTTGGTACTTGGTTTGGAGCAGAGGGAAGGGTGACAGTCACTGCAGCCCGGAACTATTTGTTTAGTGAGCAGCTACTACACCGTAAGCGTGAAGAGAGCAAGAAGACAATCCCCTGAGGTGTCATTCATACACCAGGCCAGGTGGCCTCGCGTCCTGAGGAGGGAACCCAGGGGAGTCTCTGGCTCAGCTCAGAGAACAGCGTGTTCACCCGGGGCTGACGTGGCAGTCCAGAAAAATCAGAGAATCGTCCCTGAGCAAAGCCATGGGCAGGGAGAATGCAGCCAGGGAGCGTCCAGGCTTGTGGTGGGAGGACTGCAAACAGCATTACATGGATGAGGAAGGGCTGGAGGCATGGGGGCAGCCAGGAAACTCACAGTTAGGGACCTCCCCTGTGACCTGGGGCAGCCGCTGTCTGGGGCTTTCCTCACATCTGTCCGAGACAGGAGCAGGCAGCCTAATTTCACACAGGAGGAAATGAGTCCTCGAGAGTTTGAGTCCTGTGTTTGGGCCCCGCGGGCCCTCCGTGATGGATCCTAACCCAGACGCCCCGAGCTTCAGCACCGTGCCCGCCCCCCAAATCCCCGAGAGTCTGGGAAATGGGACGAGGGTGGGAGAGGGCTGACATGGTCCTGGAGCCAGCTCACAGGAGCCACAGGCACTGGGACCATAAGCGCCACCATCTCTCTGAACGAGGGCACCTGGCAAAGTTCTCGGTTCCAGTCCTGATGGGCCGCTAGGGTCGGTGGCTTCGAGGTTGGGCGGCTCCACAGGGGACATCAGGCACACAGGGGACGGAGAGTGCTGCCGCTTTCAACAAGCTTGAAAATGGACAGAAGGAAACAGGGATCGGGTTTCTTCGGGGACCGCACCGTCCGTCCCGTCCCAGGAGGGTGGTCTACAGGCAGGGGCAGGGATGGAACTGGCTCTGGTCTCCAGCAGAGCCGCCAGACTAAGACCCTTTCCAGATGAATCTCGGCATTCCAGGGACAGCACCGATTTTCTGCAGAGTCGGGAACAGAGGTGCTCTCTGTGCCAGACCCCACAGAACAGATTAAGAGAGTAAGAATTCCACGGGGAAAGTGAAGCTAGGACTTGGGGAGAACCGGTTAAGCCGAAATCATTCTGGCTGTCCCTCTTACCAGAGGCCTTGAGATGGCGGAACCTTAAACAGGAACAGGTTTGGGCTGTCTGTTTCACTATAAGGACCTCAGGAAATAAACGGGATCCACCTCAGGGGTCCACCTCAGGACATGGGGATGCTATGTTCTTCCCTACAGAGGCGAACCCTCAGTTTCTTGTCTGGATGGTGGTGTGGGTGTATGCTGGGGCTAGCCCATCCTGGGGCTGCCCCGGCCCTCTTTCTGCAGGAAGCTGGCTCCCATTCTAACCAGTCCGGGGCACTGCGGCTCACAGCCGAGTGGAGGCCCCCTGGGCTTGCCATCTGTCCCACCGCCCAGTAAAGTACCGCCAAACACGGGAGCATGTGGCTCTGGCAGAGCCAGATGCCTTGCCTGGTCCTCACTGGTCAATTCGAGGGTTGTTCTTTCCTCTTTCCCCTGAGGTTGCTGTACTTGGCCAAGGTGGCTGGAGGGGTCATTTCTGCAGATGGAGCCTGTGGGGGAGGGTTCCAGGGACGTGAGTGCTCCTGCTTCCCAGTCCAGTTCGGGTAGCTGAGGCTCCAGACTTGAATGAAGAATGAAGGCATTTCCTTCATTCCTGGGAGTGACTCAGCTTGCTTTCCTGCCCGGAAGATCCGGAAGATCCGCGCGTCCCCTCGGCCCTCAGGCTATCGGCTGAAGTTACTCTGGAGCGAGAGACGGCAGCTGCTCTCCTTGCTCTGCTGTTCTTCCAGAAGGCACGCAAAGGAACTAAGGGGCTGGAAAGTAAGTGAGGAAGGAAGGAGAGGACACTTCTGGTCGTGGGTAGGATACGATCAAGGTGCTCGTTTATGAAGCACGGAGTCAAAAGACTCGACAGGATAAATCTAAAAGGAGTTTGGTTGCGTGAGAAATCCCAGACACGAACGAGGTCCCGGTGGCGATCACAGCAGCCCAGGGCGGTGCTGGGGCTTCCCTCCAGCAGATGAGGAATGAATGGAGACCACGTTACGAAGATAGGATTGTCAGGACTTAATGCCCACTTGGGGGCTTGTCCCTTGTTAATTGACGTTTCTCCGCAGGTGAGGAAGAGTTGGCGTAGTCAAAACCGCAGAGCAACTTCCTTGGAACCGATCTCTGATTGCAACTTGAAAGGATATCGCCAGCTCTTCTGAGGCCCTTCGTATCTGCTCATACTCCTCCAGAGTGGTCCTCACTGAGGACCGCTATACCCTGACAAGCAAAGCTGCTATAAATGTCGATCAATTGAAAACGAGGCCCTGGGACAGAAACAGTCAGATGACCACTAGGTCGCCATAGGTAGGCCTATGATTACAGAGAGATGCAGACCACGGACTGGGGTCCGCTCACAAACCAACGATAGGGACCTGGGTCCTGGATTCGTCCCCACAAGTTAGTGTGAAAGTGGCTCCAGGGTTTCTGGCCCTGCCCAGGCTACCCTGTGTCCTACAAGCAGGTGAGGGTGGATGCTGGGCATGGACAATTCGAGAACCCCAACACGCGCAGCAAGCTGATGGCTTGGAGAAGAAGGTATTGCTCGGATGGGAAACAGCCTTCTCTAATAAGAAATTCAGCCACTGAACCACACTGCAAGTCTGGACTAACTCCCAACTTGCTAGACAAGCACTCATAACAGGCCCTTTGGAGAGTCACATCTTTCCATGGGAAACCCTGGCTTTAGACCAAATCCCTTTAATGTATCTAAAATAGCATCTCCGCATCTCCAAACTCTACCCCAACTCATAACTCAGCTATTCACTCGGGCTATGGGGAAGCATCTCTTTGTTTTATTTCTAATATTAGAAACTCATGCTCTGCTTTAAAGAGTTTCGTCCTGTTCATCCAAGAAAAAAACCTTCCCTGTATAAAATCTAAAAGTGTATGGGGAGAGGGGCGCCTGGGTGGCTCAGTCGGTTAAGCATCTGCCTTCAGCTCAGGTCATGATCCTGGGATCTTGGGATTGAGCTCCAGAAGCCTGCTTCTCCCTCTCCCTCTGTCCCTCTCTTCATTCATGCTCTCTCTCTCTCTCTCTCTCTCAACTAAATACATAAAATCTTTAAAAAATAAAAAAAAATTTAAAAATGTTAAAGCATATTGGGAGAATATATAACATCTTACTGTATTAAAGATTTAGAAAAGCAGAATCGATAAGGTCCTCTTGGATGATATATGCTGGTGTTGATTCGTAATTTGGAACTGTGACTTCCCAGCCACGTGCCCTTCTGCTCACCGGCTGGTCTGGACCCTAACTGCAGCTGGGAGCTGGGCAGGAAACGGTCTCTGAGAAACAGGCCTTGTGAAATGAACCCTATCCGATGACTATAAACGCCAAGGGCTCGTTGTCCTTGGGCCAGCAGCAATGACATCCCCTGAGAGCTTGTTAGAAATGCGGACCCCCTCCCCTAGGTCCCCACCTGGACCCTCTGAGTCAGATCGTCCCTGCTGCTGATTTGCACCGATGTTCAAGTTTGAGAAGCACTGGATGGGAAAGGAGAACCAACCGTCCTAGACCCTAATCCACTGGCATGGCTGGCACCCAGCCGTCAGGCCGTGTCACTGGCTCGTCCAATGATGGCTATGACAAAAAGCCATTTGCCAAGACATAATCTAGGTTAATGCTGAGAAGTCTTGCTTTCACAAACCCTCTGCAAGGGCTTGATTGTAGAGCCTGTGGATTGTGCTTTACTCAGAAGCACATCTGGTGATTTCCATCTTAAGAGCAGGAAGGAATTCTGTTTGAACAAGGGACGTCAAAGGTGACGGAAAGAGGCAGAGCTAAATTTTATTTATACCACTGAAACCGAAGCTAAGTAATCACCTCTTAATTCTGATAGCAACAATAAAACACAGCATTTATGTAATGCCTTTTTCTTGGCAAAGCACTTCTAATGTGCATTATCTTTATTGACTGGTAACCAGGGGACTATTCAAACATGACACATAATTACTTATTCTCATCTTTATCAGTAACGGGATTTTCTATGTGCCTCTGATCATCATTGTTTGTCACTCCCCAAGCCGGTGCCTTACCCTCGAGTCACCACTCAGACCGGATTTTGAGCTCGGATCAGAAGGCACCATCGGTCCTCTGGTACACACTTTGGCTCGCGCGTACTCCACACCCCGATGCTTCCTAGATGTAGGGGTGAGGGGTGCACCAGAGCTCCAGCAGGAGACAGACAACACACTCCTGGGAATGGGGTTATACTAACTCTCATTTCAACAGTGCAAATTCAGATATCAATTTGCCTTCCTGAAGTTTAACCTTGAGAAGAAATGGATTCAGAGAAGTGAAAATATCTATTGTTGCTAGTCATGGTGATTTTTTTCTCCACATTAAGAAGAGCTACTTTCAGCTGTTCATTATAACCCTGTCTTCTGACTGCTCATCGAATATTAATGCCGTTGCCTTTTCTGTAAATTGTGCAACTCAGTGGGCAATTTTCCTGAATGAAGATAAGCAAAATTTCTCTAGGATTTATCTTTCTCTCCCATCTACTCCTATGTCCATGTATATAGTTTAATGTTTTCCTTTAAAGAAGGAGAGTGGGTCAGGGGGGCTGAAGAGCTCAGGCAAGCCTGCTGTAAGTATGTGTTTCAGCCCAAGTGAAAGACTGGGACATTCTGTCATTTTCTCCACTATACGGAGCCTCCATTAGTCTCCCTACAAAAGGGGGAGTTCCACGTATTGGAGACAAATTTCTCTGCACTCTGAATGATATGTGTGCTTTTTATGTTTATGAAACTACCATCCAGCGAAAAATAGCAGCCTAATATTTTGACATGAAGGTCATTTGAAAGTTTTACTGCCTGCAAGTGTGATCCATTTTGTTGACAAAAAGCTCTCCCAGGGCTCTTTAAGAAGCCCCAGCCTGCTCGACTTTTCTCTGAGTCTGGCATTTCTGCCCCCTCCCTCTTCACCACCTCCCACCAGACTAATTATCAGCTCAGTAGGGCTGTCCTAATGAATTATGTTGCAGCATTAAGAGACGGTTTAGGACAAATGTCAGTGTCAGTGTAGTGGGGGCGGAATGAGCTCAATGGGAGCAGGGGGGTCACAAGTTCCATCCACGGGGCCACTGCAGCTTCTGTGATCCGGCCCAGCTCGGCGCACACACCAAAAACTCATAAATATTTCAGCTGCTGTGAAGTTCAGACGGATGTAAACACGCTCTTGGGAGAAGCGGGTTCCCTTCGCTTCTTGGTTTTGCAGACACAGAAATTCTCCCGCAGGTGACGTGGCCCACGTCTGGGGGGACACCCACCCAGACCTGGAGGGGCTGTCAGAAGGAAAGGGGACCCAGTGGGCACCTGCGGGGACTCAGGAGGGCCAGGCCAAGAGCATGTGGCTCGTCTGCTTTGAGGACTGAACGCGGACGGAGGCTGGTGGGGGCTGCGGGGGAGGTTGCTGCTGGGGCGCGACGGCCGCGGGGGGGGACAGGGCAGGCCCAGACGATTACACTTTTACTACTTGCTTGTTTTATTCTTTTGGGTGTTCCAGAGAACAGAAGAAGACACCCCTGTTTCTCGTCAAGCTTCGGGACACTTACTGCCCTGAGAACAAAGATGGCCTTTCATGCTCCACTTGTCTCCGGGATGGCGTCACCATAACGAAATGATGCCGACAGCAGCTCCAAACTAAATCAGAGCCTGCAACCAGGTTGAAAACCGAATTAGAGGAGAACAAAGTGCAGCAATATATTTTAAAATGCCAAATGTATCCTAAAGGGCTCGGTGTTTCTTTTTCTCCAGAATTGTGTCAGTGATATCCATCATAAGGGTATTATTTTCTAATTCCAATAATAGCCACATCCCAAGCCTTCTATTTACTAAGTTTCTTCAAGAAAGGAAACACCAAGCTTGTAAAAGTACATCATAAGCATCTGACTTCGTTTTTTGTTTTTGCTTTTGGGGGTTTTTGGGGGGGGGTATTTTTTGTTTTGTTTTGTTTTGTTTTTTACTTTTAATTCTACTGATGTTGTTTTTCTTCTCACAGCTTCCCAAAGCACCATCCGGCTGAGCCAGCTGAGCAGCCACACACAGGGGCCACTCCAGCCCCTAATGAGAGGCAATCACCCTGGAGTTCAAGTACAGAGCTAATTAATTATCATATTTGGCAAAGAATCCCTTGTAGCTCAACAGATAATAGAGATGATGAATATTGCTCTATCTATGGACTTCTAAAACTATTTTTTTTTTTTTTTGGTGTTAAATGATGCTTTTCTCAGACAACACAATAGCAAAAATTCACATTAGGGGGAAAATGGTTAATTTCACCAGTAACATTTATCTTAACAAATTCAGGACCTCCAGAAACAAGTGTAAATTTATGCCAAGCTCTGAGTTGACATTTTCGTGCAGATCCCCAAAATTTTAAGCGGCAGAGATCATTTTAATCATGTCTCAAAAAAAGAAGCCATGCTCAGCAGGGAAGAAGAAACCGCCAGGGATCATGGACAGTAGGTAATAGGACATCATCGCCGAGACCAGCCTCCCCTGTTCACCTGCTGTACCTCGAGCACAGGCTCTCTAGAACACACTGCTTCTTCATTCTCTATTTATTTTTTTTTAATATAACAGCCTACATAATGCAAGAATTTATTGATCGGTGATAGAGGAAACATACTTTAAATGTGGGAAGAGAAGTATCCAAATGTGGGGCCAAGAGAGGACAGGGAACGTAAAAATAGACCAGTGTAAGAATTCATTACTTTAGCTATACATTAATTCATCCATATGGTGTTGGAAGAACTTCTTTTCCTGGAAATATCCAAACGATGAAGAGACATTCAACCACACACTTAAAATAGTTTTGGTGTAGCCCTTCCTAAGAAGATGGACCAGATAATGATACCTTACACATACTGAGAATCTACTACGCACCAGGCACCAGGCAGGGGTGATTCATTTAATTCTCACAACGGCTAAAAATGTGGGCATTGTTACCACTTTGTAGTCGGCGATACGGCAGCAAGGCTGGGTTTCTGCCGGAGGTCGCAACCGTAAGTGACAGCAGGAAGTTTTAAACAAAGGATGCCTGGTGCTAGAGACCTCGCTTTTCTTTTTTTTCCTTTTGTAAGAACACTTAACATGAGATCTGTCCCCTTCATTTTTAAATGGAGGACAGAACAGTGTTGGCGACAGGTGCACTGCTGTGCAGCAGCTCCAGAAGATCCTTCATCCCGCATCCCTGGAACGTTCCGTCTGTGGACTGGCGCTCCCGGTTGCCCCTCTCCTCCAGCTCCTGCCAACCACCGTCCACTCTTCACCTCCGTGGATTTCCTATTTTAAATACCTCAGATAAATGGAATCACGCAGAATTTGTCATTTTGTGACTAGCTTAATTCACTTAATCTAACAGTTTCGAGTTTCGTCCATGTTGTTACCTACTGTAGCAGAATCGACTTCCTTTTTAAGCCTGAGTAACATGCATGTTACTCAGTTGCATGTATGTGCCACACTTTCTTCATCTCCCACACCGGTGAGTGCTGGGTTGTCTCCGTACCTTGGCGGCTGTGAATGATGCTGCAGCCGTCACCGGAGAGTAGCTAGTATCTCTTCGAGATCCTGACTTCAGTTCTTTTAGATAAATACTCAGAAATGGGATTGTTGAATCATAAGATTCAATTCTAGTTTTAAGATTTTGAGGAACTCCCAGATTGTTTTCCATAGTGGTTGCACCCTTTTGCATGCCCACGGACAGGGGGCGACAATTCCCTGCACTGCACACCTCGACAGCGCTCGTCTTTGGGGCTCTTGATCGCTGCCATCCTAACAGTCACGCAGTGGCCTCTCAATTTCCCTGGTGCAGCACTACCCCAGATCAGGCCGGATGCCCAGAAGTGTCCTCCAGCCTGTGATCGCCTCCGGTACCAGGAGGTGCGTTCGGTCAAGGGTGATGTGTCCCACCCATGGCGTTACGTGGGCGCATTTGCAGGTGTGCAGCTGGAGAGAGGCTAGACTGTAAATCAAGATCAAAACCCGGCACCAACTGTACACACTCATCCTGTGTGGGTCCAAAGAGTAGAAAGAAGAGCTATGTGCACGCCAGACAGCAGAGCTGCCCGGGGGCGGGACCAAAGGACAGACACTGGGAAAGGGCATCTGGTCCAAATGAAGAAATGCAAACTCTCCTTCCAGTCTGTCTGTCCCTCCATGGGGCACAGTTGCCTCTGGCCCGGACTTCGTTTGGAAGCGGCTGGCAGACTTTTGGGGGGGCTGGGTTTTTCTGTCTCCTCGCGGCCACGGAGGAACAAAGAGCATGGCTGGGACTCTGAGAAGGGGTGCGTCGCCTCTTCCCTCCGAGAGGGAGGAGAGGCCCTGCTGGAGAGTGACAGCGCCGGCACCCGGGAGGTGGCTCCTATCTGCCACGGCCATCACACGTCCCGCGCCTATCAGCAGCGCCTGGCAGCTGGGGAGATACATTAGATAAAGCAGCCGGCAATCGCCGATAACAAGCCCCTCAAATGTCAGGCGCCACAAAGGACAGCATTGATTGCTGCCACTGCCTGCTTTTGCCTTTCTTCGGCACTCGGCTCCTTTCTCCCTCCTTTTTCACACAGCAAAGCCGCTGCCTGGGATAATCTGCCTGTGGAAAAGACCATTGTGCCTGTACCCGTATTGTGTTATTTGCTAAATGGAATTTATCCACATCTCTCCAATTTCCGCCTCTCCCTGCGGCCCCCTAGGAGGCTGGTTTCCTGCCCAGCCAGGCACAGGGCTCCACTCTCCGCCTCCAGGAGGGCCCCCTGCAAGCTCTGGCTCTGGTCTCCAGGCTGGCCAGGAGGATCCCCTGCCCCAGCACCCACGGGCGGGGGTGCACAGAGGGAGCTAGAGGCCTGGGGGCTCGGCGGGAGGAAACTGGACAGAGGCCAGAGATGTCTGCTGCACACTGGTGGGTACTGAGTGGCAGAGAGATGCTTAATGTGAAGAAACAGGTCCTTCTTCCCGCTGAGCAGAGTAACTTCTCTGTGCAAGGAACTACCTTTCAAGTCCCTTTGAAGATCTATGAAAGGACACAGAGAAGGGAAAAAATGACCATGAATACTGATGGCCGGGCCAGCCCTGGTATATGACCCATTCGAGGCCTCAGACCCTGTTCTACCCCCATGGCCTGGAAACCCACCATCAGAGCCAACCTTTGAAATGGCCAAAGATGTTGGTAACTATGCAAACACACCAAGAAGAGGTTATGTGTCAGAGAGTAACAAGGCCAACAGTGCTGGAAGCTTTTTAATTTTAATTTTTGTTTTTATCCTTTTCAGTATCCTGCATAGCACAGAGAATTAATATAGCATCATTCCAGAATTATTCTGCAGAGATAAATGCCTCCCAGATAGAGCATTTGCTCATCTATTGGTGGTTTATATTGGTTCCAAATGAGACATATTTTCTAATGGCATGAGCATCTCCAAAAGGGGAAAATGATAATATGTGTTATTATTTTGCTTTTAATAGTTACTGGTAAATAATAGAGCACTATCTCTATTCTGGTTCACTGAGCTTAAAATAGTTGCTTTGGAGCAAAAACAGGAGTTAGACATCAAAAAACTACTTTGGAAGATTCCTGTATTAAGAAGAGTTCACTCTATAAACAGAAAAGACAGCAATATATATCCAGTGTATCAGAACATAAAGGGTTCAAACATTTTAATAACAACAAAGAGAAGAAGGTAGGGCAGGCAGAATGATGACCTCCAAACATGTCTAAACCTACTGCCCCAAACCCGTGAATATGTTAGAGTGTCTGACAAAGAGGAGTTACAGTGGCAAGTGGAATTAAGGTCCCTAATCAGCTGGCTTTAATGTGGGAACATGATTCTGGAGTACCCTGGCATGCCACTGTAGCCAAAAGGGTCTTCAGAAATGGCAAATGGGGGCAGAAGAGTGGGCTGGGGCCATGAACTGCAGGACCCCAGCTGCTGTTGCTAGCCTGGAAGATCGAAGAAGGGACCATGAGCCAAAGAATGTTGGCACCTCTGGAAGCTGGACGATAAGAAGTCTCCAGAAGGTACCAGCCCTGTCAACATCTTGATTTTCACCTTGTAAAACCCATGTTGGATTTCTGACTCACAAGACCATAGGATAATAAATTTGTCTGTGGTCATTTGTTAGAGCAGCAATAGGGTGCTAATATAGAAGAATGAGGAAGAGAAGAGTTACTGTTTTTGAGCTCTTACAATGTGCCAAGTCCTTGGCTAAGTATTTTGCTTGCATTACCTCGCTCAGTCCTCACGACCCTCCCGTGGTATCGGCACTGCCGTATTCACACTGGATGAGCAAACTAAAGTGAAAAAGGTCATAAGGTCTGATTTCAAATCTTCAGCTCCTGCCCACTTAACACTTATCCATGAATATCTATCTCTCCATGTTTCAGCTACACAAAAGAGTAAAATACTTAGCACACTTGTAGAATTGTGGCACACATTTGACCAGAGCCAGAAATCACTGTCTAGAGATTCAAATTTCACAAATGAAATCAATAGGCTGGGGACATATCCCTGAGTTGCTGAAAAACCATGTCAACTGTCTCAACCATGCGATATGGGAGATTTCCTAGATGAGTTTGTGGGATTATCTAGCATGCAGCATTCACAGTGAGTTCCTCCAACTGTGCTTTCTGACTGAACCAAATTTGACATTTATAACGGCCCAAGAAAAGCATCTCGCTAACGATACCACATCACTGTGTGTCACAGAAATCAAAGGTGACATTTCTAATAGAATTGCCATCTCTAACATGAAGGCAGGTGACTCCCTCCCAGAGTCAAGAGAGTAAAAGAAGTCAGAGGAAGGTAAGACCCTGCAGAGATGACGGAGGGTCACACCCATGCATGCTGCCTATCTGAGAGAAGGCAGACTCGCCAAGAAGCAGCAACTTTTCTAGAATGTATGCTCCTCATAATCTCTCAGAAAAAATCCCAAGGGCATGCCATTAGGATATCTTGGGTCTTTAATGATAACAAACCAAAAGAATTATATTCCACTGGGCAGACATCCAGCAGTCCATGCATGCTCTCTTCAGTGCAATGTTGCTGCAAAGAAACTAATTTTCCAGGTCCTCTTGCATCTAGATGGACCATGATACTAGTTCTTACTAATAGGGATCATAAGTAGAAATAATGTGGGTCTTTTCTGGGCTGAATTAGGAAGCTAATGTGCTTTTACTATTCTTTTGTTCCCTTCCCACAGTGAACCTAGAAGCCACATGCATAAAATAATGACACCACAATAGGGAAGGAGCTTGTATCCCTGAATCACTGTGTGGGAAACCATCCACTGATCACACTTGTTGGACTATTACATAAGCAATAAATTCCACTGGGCTAAGTCACTAAAATTTCAGGGTTTATCCTGTTAAACCTGTTACAGCTGGTAACATTACCATAATTAAAACATGCACTCAAAAGGTCAAGAGGAGCATATCTTATGGTTTGGGGCAGTAATACTAAGAGAGAGCAAGTTGGAAGTCATTTCCATGTGTGGTGGGCAGCAATAGAGACTCCTCTACAGTATTTTCTCCCAAGGCTTTTGCCAATGATACTAAGGTCACCAATCTTTAGAGCTCAAAGTTGTGTCTATTGGTCTGGAATTGATTCTGGTACATGTCATATGGTACATATCATATGTCTCACCCTAAGAATCAATGTTTATTTTGAAGAACCTTTTCAGGAGAACAAAATACGCTCTAAACATGCCTCAAAATGCTCCTAAGTCCAACACAGAAATATGTCACAAGAAAACATAGTTTTGCATATATTATCATAATGTTTGGACTGGAAAAAAAAAGTGACAATGCTTCAATGGATCTTCAGATATTAGCAAGCTTTAAAATATTGTTTGGGGGTGCCTGGGTGGCTCAGTGGGTTAAAGCCTCTGCTTTCAGCTCAGGTCATTATCCCAGGGTCCTGGGATCAAGCCCCGCATTGGGCTCTCTGCTCCTCGGAGAGCCTGCTTCCTCCTCTCTCTCTGCCTGCCTCTCTTGCCTGCTTGTAACCTCTGTCTGTCAAATAAATAAATAAAATCCTTAAAAAAATATACTGTTCTGAAAAACAACCTGAGGGTTTTGAATGGGTGGGGGGGTGGGAGGTTGGGGGAGCCAGGTGGTGGGTATTATGGAGGGAACGCATTGCATGGAGCACTGGGTTTGTTGTAAAACTATGAATTCTGTTACGCTGAAAAGAAATGAAATTAATTAAAAAAAATATTGTTTGGGGGCATAAATTGTTTGAGGAGTTAGCATTGCACCAGGGTACCCTCAAGCAAGTAATGAGGCTTAAAGATAATGTAGGTGCTCTGACACTCCTTGTTGAAGGAAATTGAGCAGTGGCCTTTCAAAGTCTAAAACGAGCAAGAGTAAAGGAGGGAGCCTCAGCCCTCCCTCCCTGGAAGCCTCATCCACAAATAGATACCGCATCACATACCCCCACGGCGAGGCTGCTTGCCTTCCCTGTAGCGGTGATGTTTCCACCTTGCCTCTGCTCCAGCTTTGGAGAGACTATCCGCAGAAGTTCTCCCACTCCCTCCAATGGAGGATGGGGTTGGCCAAGTCTACTCAACTCTTCCCCAGAGGTTCTCGGGTCCTGTCTCGCACCACTCAGGACATTTGGGGGAGCTGAAGACCCAGGAAACTCTTCCACAAAGGACTCTATTGACAGTTCTAGCCCATCCTGATTCTTGGGGCAGGAGGTTGTTTTTCCTATGCTTAAACACTACAGTGACAGTAAGCTATTATTTAGGGTGATTTGTATGGAATTCCTATTTTTATAGATCAGAAACGGGCAAATAGGATGAATTCATGTGATTCAACTTAATGGAATGCTAGCTATTTAGAAAACAAGAAGCCACATAGAATGTCAACATTATCCTAGTTATGGCTCCCAAAGCTCCCACCCACATCACGGCACTCTGCCACGTGCCACCCACACGTGTCTGTCTGCCTTCACCAAATGCCCTGTTTCCCTCCTTAAGAGTAAACATCCACTCAGAAAGTCCCACATACATTTTGAACAGGAGGCAAGGTAAACATTGTATATTTTATAATACACATGATCCTCTTTAAAGTCTAGTAAGTTCTCAATATAAAACAAAAAATACAAATAAGTAAAATGTAGTCTTGATCCATCCAAGAAATGGCACGATTTCAAATAATGCCGCATTTGAGGCATTGACCCTGCCGGACCCTCACTCAGTCGCCTGCTTGCTCTCAGGCACAACCCAAGGCCGATTTCTTACTGTCACAGTGAACTGCTATTCCCAGCACCCCACGCAATTCCTGGCAGCTTCACAATCTTGATGAACAAAAATGAATTACAATTCTTTCTTTGAGTCTTAAAATATTAAAGCGCATAACTTTTGAACATATGCTCTACCTAAAATGTAACTGTGAAATTAAAGATGTGTGTTGTACTCTCATCCCCATCTCAGTAAATAACTTTTTTTTTGCTTGCCAAGCTCAGTTTACCTTGTCTCAATGCCATCTCATGCATTTTTTTAATGCTTTAACTTCTATTGGTGAACATCATCAGTACAGAATCTTAGAAAACCAGATAAGAACAAAGGAAGCAGTGTGAATTGGGGACAAATCCACTGGTCCATGTCAAGAAGGCTCAGTCCTACTAATAACTTCCTGCCATCAATCTCTGTATCTACCCTTGTGCAGGTTTGAATTCTTAAATCTGTAAACGTAAGAGGGAAAGTCCATTATCTTCCTCACTAGGAATTCCTAGGTTTTAGAAGTAAACGATGCATTCTACTTTGAAAAGAACTTTGCTCTTTCAGGAAAACCATTTTGATTATCCTCTTTAATAGCAGAAGCCCATTGATATGTCCATGGTTAAAGTTCAAGAAAGAAAAAGAGGTGGTCCTTTTATTTCCATCTGTGGTTTCTTTAAACATACCCTGCCCCCCTGAAGAACCTCATGGTGGATTCTGTTGGCTGTCAACAAGTGATCCTGTTCTCACCGCAACCTGGTTGGGGCCCTGGGAAACCAGAGCCTCCCCACAGTTGTCCTTCCTTATTCTGTTAAAAAAAAAATCCTTCCCAGGAATTGTGTCAGATGGTTTAAGGAAAGGAACATAATTCTTTCCCCGCCATGTGGACATCGGGTAGACATCACCATCATCCCGATATTAGTACTGCATACTAACTGAGGACCCAGGATGGTCAAAGCAGGGATTGTGCTAATAGGACCCTGAGAACAGATGTCTACTTAGAACAAGGGAGATATGCAGGAAGTTCCTTTGCTTGGTGACTTTGCCCTTGCTGTGCAGAGGGAGCAGAAAAGAGAAAAGTAAGTATCATTCAGGCTTAGTCACAATCAATTTTTATCACTGGTTGAAAAGAACAATAAGACAACGATCTATTAAAGTCTCCTTATCCAGAGAAAACTTGTAATTAGTATTGGGTGAGTCAGTTCTTAGAACAAGGCTGCAGGGTACAAGAATGCCCCTCTAGCCCACGGCGAGCCACTTCCCACCCCAAATCCCAGCCCCAATTTTCTTTGGATGGTGCTTGGAATCTGGGGTTCGGACACTTAGGCACTGCCAAAGAAGGAAGTTTCTTCTTCTCAAAGCAAAACACCTGTCTCAGGTTTGGTCACCTCTAGGTAATGTGTTCATGTCAGTGTTCACAGTGTACCTGGCCCCTGGCCTCCGGGGGTTTCTCTGTCTCTGTCCAGCTCTCAAAGTGTCTCCCAAAAGCTTCCCTGCTTCAAGCAGGAACAGCAGAAATCGCTATGAAGCTCTTCCTCAGCCATCTGCTCCCTGGGCCTCACATTTGAGGACAGAGAGTAGCTTCAATGGGAAGCAAACAGGAAGCCCTTCACTGTGGGTCTGGCACCGAGAGGCCCACAGCTGTGCATCTCAGCCCTGCCCCCACACAGGCATACCACAGAGCAAGCGTCTGGACAGGAGATCCCAGACATGCGTGTAAGATCATCTAAGTGTTTGACAGAGCCGCATGGAGGCTGCACGATACCACTTTGAGGAAGACGAGCCTGTTAGGTCACGGAGAAACGTTCTGTAGGCCGACCTGCCTCACGCTAGCTCCGTGATCTTGGAAATGGTATTGGAAATCTAGAGCTTTGCTTCAACCCGGCAAAAATAATACCTCAACATCAGTTATCCAACATCAGGTATCCACTACATCCATGTTAAGTGATTTGGGCAAACTATTTACCTTCACCAACACCCACATTTTTACCTAGAAGACGGAGCTAGTGTTATAATCACAATTCTTATAGAGTTGTTACAGGAATTGAGAAAACATCTGCAAAATACTTAACACAGCACTGGGAAGATAGTAGGCATCCGTAAATATTCGACAGTATTTGTATGTTCACTCTTCATCGGTTCACTTATTCATTTAACCAAAATATGGGAAGTAAATAAGACCAGAGGTGTAGAAAGCCTAGCTAAATGTCTGGCACACAGTAGGTACTTGACACAATTAATTTTATTTCTCTTTTCCCTATCACAAGTGGGGAAACTAAGATATATAGGGACACAAGGTCCTTCCTACCTGATTTAATGTTACTGCTAAGATCTCTGTGTATCAAGCAAATCCCCTGCAGGAAGAAATTGAAAATGGGAAGAAGACAGAGAGAAGCCTGACACTCTGGTATCTGCTTTAATTGATTTAATTCAGGTCAATCTCAAGGAGTGGGGACAACAATAGAAGTCCATTTAGCCAACTTGAAAGCTCTGCTCTTGACCTCTGAGGACTGGGAGGTCTTTGAATTCATCTGAGTTTCTAAGTCTTTGGCCAGAAAGGAAAATTTCTCAGCTGCTTTTTCATGCCTTCAGAATGAATTAATTTTCTAGATGGAAAATTGAAGTAATTAGGTTATAGACTGAGTGACATTTACTAAGGTGAAAAGCAAGGAAATTTTTATATCCTTTATTAAACAGTTATTAGATGTATTAAGCAATACGGAGTAATTACTTTTATTTCCCCAAATGTGATTATTCTCTTCATGCCAAGGCAAGCTTAAACTCACAAAGATCCAACAGACCATGACTGCTTAGAAAAGAACCAGGTCACATCTTCAGCGTTCTTCCCAGAACCACCTGGCTCACTGGGCAGGTAGAAAAGCACCCAAAGAGAAAGGCAAAGGATCTGGTTCTCAAGACGGAGCTCAGTTTCCTTCACACACTTTGACACACCCTTCCCAGGTACCTTTCATTTTATCCCACCAACCTGTTCAGCAAGGACATTTACTCATCAATTCAACACTATCTAGAATAGCACCTACTATGTGCCAATCACGGTTCTGAGGTGTGCAGCAGTGAAGACCACAGACAACACTTTTCAGCTGGGTGGAATTTGCATTCTACAAAGGGAAGCCAGACGATAAGTGACATGGAATCTACAGTAAGTCAAAAGATCATTGCCAAGAAGAAAAGGGAAGGTCCCCCTGTGGGTACTGTTTTCACTAACAGTTAAAGGAGGGAGAGGCTCACCACCCAGCCAGCTGAGGAAGGATGTTCTAGCTGAATGAATTCTCCTGCTCAAAGGCCCCAGCCTGGCATGGGGGTTCCAGAAACCCCAAGCTGAGTGACCTCAGTAGGGGGTGGGTGGTAGGAGGTGATCCGAGAGGTGGGGGAGGACAGGCATTGTGAAGATTTTGACTCTAATTCTGAGGCGACAGGGCACTGGGGTTATGAGCCAGTAGTTCCCATCAAGGAAACATACAGATATATCTAAAAGAGTAATGCAAGTAGCTTCACAGATTGTTTTCCCTTCCATAAACCTTGCTTCCTATCTCTGTCTCCTAAATGATAAATGACAACTTTGTCTCAAATGTACAGTTCCTCCCTCCCTCATCTTAATTGTTTTGGGGTCTTGACAAGACAAGGGAGGAGATAGTTCCTGGCATAAGGAGTAGATCCAGTTTTAGAATACTGACTGATTGGGAGCCCAGGAGGAAGCACCTGTGTCTACTGATACCACTCTGTGC
Organism: Mellivora capensis; assembly: GCA_004024625.1. NCBI lineage: Eukaryota > Metazoa > Chordata > Mammalia > Carnivora > Mustelidae > Mellivora > Mellivora capensis. The sequence continues at coordinate 36,353 of PISX010014128.1, read as the reverse complement.
CTTTACAGGTCTCTGTGTCTTCCAGAGCCTCAGTCTTCATGTTTGTGAAGTGGGTAGATGAGGTAATGCATTTAAAACACTGACATAAACTTAGTACTCAGTAAATGGTAGTTCTTTTTATTTAAAGAACGACCTCTTATTTCCAAGTACAATTCCATTTGTACTTCTTTCTTTCTGCCTGGAAAAGACCCCTAGTCTCCCCCTTGGAGCCCATGTGCCACCCCTACTCCCTCACTGGATTCCACTTACCACCACTGATTTCCTCAAAGTGTCTCTTTAACTCCCTTTCAATCAGCAGTTCTCACCAGGGGTAACTGGTACCCCAGGGGCATTTAGCAAGATCTGGAGACAATTTGTTTGTCCGAACTGGAGTAGGGCCACTAGCTTGTAGTGGATGGAGCCCACAGATGCTGCTAGACATTCTGCAGTGCACAGGGCAGCCCACAGCAGAGAAGCATCTGGTCATGAAGAGTGTTAAGCATGCAGCTGAGAAACTCTGCTCAATACAATACAAACTCTGCTCAAATACAATAAATGCGGTATCACACTTTTCTTCATAACCACAAATGAAAGAATACGTAGATAGGTAGATAGATGGTAATAAGACAACTGCTTCTTCCTCATGGACTCTCTTTGGCTCGCCTCATTCCCAACCCCTCTGGCACAGTTCCTGACTTGTACTAAGTACAATTACTGAATGAGTGAGTGTTTGCCACAACAGAATTTTATGGGAGAAATTTCGTCATGCAACTCCTACTGAAATTCTGCTGACCAAAGTGCCAGAGATTTGAACTCCAAGTAAAAATTTCCATATCATGCTCCTTAAATTTCCATATAGAGTTCAAAAGACAGTTGCATTCTAAGTGAATAAAATAAAGTAAACTTAATCAGTACAACCTCCTGTAATTATTTTCAAACACAGTATTAAGGGCGTAATGGAGAAGAAAAATATGACATAGTTAATGAAATCAACATGTCCAGTGAAGGGGCATAGAATGCTGCTAAGATGGCGACCTTGTTGAAATGGAGCTGGGATCACCTGGTACAGGGCTCAGTCTGCAATAATGTCTGCACTCCCTGTTCCCCTGAACTGCCACAGTCAAGGCTGCATGCAGCACATAGCAACTCTTTGTGAGAGTTGGGTCCATAGAGCTTATTTGTCCAGGCTGGCCAGATGCAGAAGCCAGACCATGAGGTTGATGTCTATGACCACATGCTCCATGGCTTGTGCCTCTTTGTAGTACATGCAAGTCACAACCATTTGTGGTAGCCCTGCTCTTTTCCTTCAGCTTACCCCAAATTATTAACATCCCCTCTCTCCAGGAAAATGCATCATTACCATACAAGGGGAAAATCAAGTACCCAAAAGAACTTGGAAACTAAAGAGATTTGTGAGACTGAAACTCTAATAATCAAGCTGTCATGGGTGAAGCCAACCATATGTGGAGAGAGCCAGCCCTAAGTGTGGTTCATGAGTGAGCAGGAGGAGACGCTGGAACATGAGTCTAGTCATCACAGGCATGTTTTAAGGAAACATGTTTGAATACAAAAGAAAATGGGAACCTCGACTACTGAATCTTGACTGAGAAGAGTGTGTTAGCAGAAGAGGATGTTTGTGTGAAGTCTAGAGACAGGGAAGTCATCACTATTGACCTCTCCTGCAGGCACTTTCTAGAAGCTTCCATATCATGGCTTTCTCCTGGTTAGCTGTATCTTTGCCCAACAATCTTGTTACCTCCTTCACTCTCTGTTGTTCTTCCCTGAGTCTCAGTTTCCCCTCCATCAAATGGAAGACAATAGTATCTACCTCACCACGTACCACTGAGTACACGGTAGGTAGGTGCTTGATCAATGCAATCTTGCCTTCTCCACCTTTCACCTCTATCCAAATAAAACTGCCACTTCCTCGGTGCAGTTAATTTTAACTGTTAGAGAATGTTGTAGACAAAATTCAGTAACATGTTCCCGACTTCAAAAGGTATTTGGTATTTTTTAGGGAATTCATAAGCAACACAAAAGATTCACCACGTTGTAAACTTGTTGATTTCAAACGGTATGACACAATAAACTTGAAAATATGCAGGCTAACGTTGGCCAGGAATCAGCCTCCAAGGTATCATCTGCCCAAGGATCTTAGCATTTCCCAACCTCACTTTCTACTCCCAAAACCAGTGATTCTCTGAGGGGTTTACGTAGGACTTCTAGGAGTCACAGGCCAGCATTGCTCACGTTAGCCCTGTTTTAATCTGGCCATGTGACATCTGCTGCCTGCCACTCTCCCCCGTACAAGCCCTCTGTTACAAACACAGAGTAAGACTCTGTCCTGCATGCCTCCTGAAGTGACCTGGGGAGGTGGAGAAGTGGTCGCCCAGGAGCTCGTGCTGGGCCAGCAGGTTGAGGCAGCAGCCACAGCTGCCCGAAGCGTCGGACGCTCCACGTGCCTCATGGAGTTAATCTGATTCTGTCAAGTAGCCCGGAGCACCATAGCTGTCTCCCATGATGCCTAATGCAAAACAAAACAAAACAATATCCAGAATTACCCTTCAATTCCTTGACCTGAGACACTGCGATCATGAATTTGGACGGACTCCTTAATCAGACAGACCTGGGCTTCAGTTTCAGATCCATCGCTTGACATCTTTGCCATTTTGTGTAAGTTATCTGATTCTTCAATTTTAGATATCCTGTTCTCTAAAATGGACTAAGGATGGTAACTGTCTCCTTGGGAGAGTAAACCAAGGTCAGACAGGTAACAGCTGAACCCAGTGCTCAACACACATGAGCTGAGCTAGCCCTCCTTGTCAGCATTGCTCCCACCACCTCCAGGTGAAACAGGACTTCTGAGTCCTACTCAAGCTCCAGGAGCACCCTTTCGTGCCCCTTGCCAGACCCGGATGAAGAGGCTTCTGCCACTCCATCCACAGCACCCATTAACACCCACAGTGAGATGTCCACAGTCACTAAATAATTAACGGATGCATTTCCTTAATGTTCTCATGCAGTAACCTGCCCATCCCCTCAAGTGTGATGGTTTTCCTAAAAGAGACAAAAAGAGAGAAATGAATGTTTTTAAAAGATGAAAATTCTAATAGAATGGAAGCAAAATTTTTACCTTCTCCCAGTGTTTTGGGTAAGATCTGTCAGTCATTGTCGACTGATGTCTTTGAATAACAGGAGCCTCGCTCCCCTTCCTGCCCATCTCTGTCCCCCTGGCACCTGCAGCTGTCACTCTCCTCCACACCAGGAAGAGCCACCCCCCCCACAAAGCCAAGGACTGGCTGAGTCTCCTCTCTGCTCCTTTAAAAACTGTGCTCTAAGTGAAAAGCTCGAGGCACTGAGAAGTGCAAAAATCAATCCTACAACATGTTTAAGCAGAGTAGATTCCATAGGAAGCCCTAAAATAATGGCTGTGTCAAAGAAAACGGTTTTATCCTTGGCATCTTGGTAGCAGATAAAATTACAGTATTGGAGACTTCACAATGGAGTAATACAGAGGAAATTTAGGAGAGGGGGGATAAAAACGGTTTCTAAATCTGTGCTGCTTTCTACAAAGAATGTACTTAGGATCAGCTGCCCTGGGGAGAAGGTGAGAGGGGGCAGGTAAAAGACAGTTTGTGATGTGTGACGTAAAAGATGAATTCTGGCAGCAGGTAAAGTTCTAGTAAAAGCCAAGTGCCCCGGTGGCCATGGTAGAGCCTGTTTGGGGCAGGGCGTGGTCCCTGATGCCACGTTGCATAGAGAGGTTTCAAGGAAAGCTGGAAATGTTGGAGCGTCTCCTCTCCCTCCCTAACTGCCCAGCTGTCTGTTCCACTCACCCCAAGATGCACCCTGCCCTGTAGGTTTGCCTTCCCAGTTACCTGTAGACATTCCCTCCCTCGTCCCTTTAAGCAAAAGGGAGAAGCAGAGAGGAGTGTCAGGGCTCGTCATGGAGACAGAGCACGAACGCCCTGCAGGGATGTCACCAGCCACGGCTGTCCAGCCACCAGCAGCCCAACTCATCAGGAGACCAGAAATCCGACAGTCTTGGGAGACACATGGCGAGACAAGCACCACCAGTGTGGGTTTATCAGAGTAAGAGACATAGACTGGAGAACTGTTTCCCTAGATATGCTCATGAGTTTTGAGTTGGGAAGAAGGGATATCCCTGATTTGGATAGATTTGCTCCCCCACGTTCTCAGATCGAATCCGTAGTACACTCCTGTTTCCCACCTCACTCCAATTCAGAATCAATAAAGCCCTAACCGATGGCAAGGTTGAAATATTTTTTCTTGAGAACAGGAGCTTAGAGCAGAGCATATTTCATTTCATGTTTTTATCAGCCTTAAAATGCGACACAAGTCAATGATAGCAAGAGCAGTTTCAAGCAAGCAAATGATCATGGAGGCCCCACTCCGTGTGTGATGCCACCCTGGGTGCTGTGGAAGAAACACTTGAGAGAAACCCTTCACGTCGGTAAGACTCTGGAATTCTACTGGAGTTAATTAGAGATGTAAATGACCATAACATATGCAGTGAGGACTGGGTGTCTCCAAGACGCACAAGGTGCCACAGGCCCGGAAGAAGGGACAGAACACATCAGGCCAACAGGGCTGAGAAGGCTCTCTGCATCAGCCATGAGGACGGAAGTTTAGAAAGATCCCAAAAAGCAGAATGAAGGGATGACCAAATTCCAGCTTGAGAGAACCACATCCACAAAGGCATGGCATCAGGGAGGGAAGCATAAAAAGAGATTATCCGCCCATTCCTTAGTTAACTCAACATTTTCAAGAGCCTGTTTATGCTAGGCACTGCCTAGGATTGGAAGCAGTGCAGGAGAGATGGGTCATAACCATTGATTAAAACATATCCCAGAGTAATGTGTGCCAATCAGAACAGGGTAATGGGATACAGTGCGATGTTGAGACAGGTCTGCAGATAATGGATGGAGGAAGGATGAGCTGGCCCAGGGCCCTGGGGTGGGAATGCTCGACTGTTTGCAGAAGGCCATCGTGGCTGGAATCGAGACGAAGTAGCAACAGTGAACTCCGTGGGCCAGGGTAGGAAGTGTGGCTTCTGTCTCAGGTGGTCAGAGGCATGTAGCCTGTTATAATCAGAATGTTCTTACTAAGAAAAGAGATGCTTAATTCGTATCCCTGTTTGTCCCAAAGCATATTGGATTTTATTTTGTCTTTTTGCTCAACTGGAAAAGCCTCTGCAGATAACTCAACTGAAGGGAAAGTTGGCCCAGTAAAGCAGCTGCATTTCACACATTCCTTCCTGCCCACTTCTTACACGTTGCCACTCATCTTACCCATGTCATGTTGCATTAACATTAGGGGCGCCGGCAACACCTCCCTGGTACCTGGAGATATATGAGCCTCCGCTCCGGGCAGCATCTGTTAGGACAACAGAAGGTCATTCCTCAGCAGAAATTGAAATGGATGTTATTTACTCTAACAAACACTGATTGCATTACAGACTTAATATATCATGTGCACACATGTGGAACTAAGGGTCGGCGCAGTGGCCAGCCAGAGTCTGTGTTAGGGACCTGTTGTCCATCTTTATCCTAAGTCCCTAAGCAAGTTGAGTTCCAGCCGAAGTTGGATCGTTCCAGATATAACCCGCACAGACCGGCGGTCCGCCCCCCTGCCCACGGGAATGTGACGAAGCTCGGTGTCCTGCAGGAAGCTGTGGCCACTTCCAAGGGCCACAGGGTACGTTGCAGATCACTTCAGCCTTCATCGGACCCCACAGCAGCAACTTACATCCAGTCAAGCTTGTCTACCATCCCTCCTTGGGAAACTCCCAGACTGAGCTAACCAGGCCCGCATTGGAGCTTCTCCTGTCCCCGTTTTTTTGGTTGAGGACCTGGGACCCAGGGTAAGAAAAGTGCCCAAAAGTCACAGCCCAGAGCGGGCAGAGCTGGGATTTGAATCCAGCTGATGGGGCTCTGAGGGCCCACCCTTACCTGCTACACCTGATAACAGACCACACGGTGTTAAATGTACCCGTGTCCGAGTGCCAGTGATATGTAGCAGCGTTTTCTTGTTACTCAGGACACAGCTTTCGGTGAATAGCAGCGTTGCTATTAAACCTCCCATGGAAGGCTTCCAGCAGAGAGCAGGAAGAACGAGACGGCCTCGGGACTTCTGTGGCTGCGCACGTCTCAGCTCCACCATCACAGTCCCCTTGGTGCGAGGTGTTGTGGAAACGCCCATGTATCTCCATGCATCCTCCAGCTCTGATGGCTCTGGAGAAGGAAGGATCCGGAGGGTCTGGGCAGAGGTACAAGGTGACCCTGTGGCCTGGAGCAGCCTCTGTGGACTGCTTGAGTGGATAATGATTCTTGCCCTTATGGTCTTCATATGCTAATCAGAATTAACTGTCAAAAATCATTTTAAACTCTGGGTGCTTCATATATTAGTGTTTAATTATGATATATCATTTGCTCAGAACAAGTACTTGGACCCTGGAGATGAATTCTCTGTCCTTATCCCTTTAACAAGGATTCAGTCCTGGACTTGCATTCAATCAACTCCTTCCTGAAATACAAGAAACAGAGCAAATGGTGATTTTATCTGTCTCTCATTTCTTAGTTAAACGGATTAACTAGAAAGATAAAGAGCCATTGTGAAATCATAAACTGCTTTATTCTTTTGCAGGCATTATAAAATCATTCACTTCTGAGCAGATACTGCTCACTACGCTGAAGCCACAGAACATTCTAGTGTCCTTATCGGCGTCAGCAGATGGTTGAGCTTGCAAACTTGCTGCACGCATGAGAGCAAGTCCCTGCCAACGATCTCCAATCATGTGCCCCAGGACACATGTCCATTTGCCTGTCCCCACCCTCCAGTCAGATGTGATGTTTCCCAAGAGCCTTCTCACTGTCCCTTCTTCTATAGACATCCAACGTCCTCACTCACGGTATTCACACAACCACCATCACAACAACTGCAGGAAGACACCCCTGGCCAACAACCAGGGCTTTGCATAAAGAAATCTCGTCATGCCCTGCTTGGCTGATCTCAAACCTGAGCGTGCACACCTGGATCTCTGTCGCTGGTGATGCCCACCCCCAAACCCTTTCCTGTCGGCCCACGTTTCATTGAGTCAAAGGAAACTATTACCCTATAAAAGCTTCAAAATCTCTATGTCCTCAGCATCTCTAAGCCATTATAAAAATTATGCAACTAATGACTTGGCATATGTCCCAGATCCTAAGCTTGGGAAGTGTTTCAGGCCTTCTGGGCGTAGCCTGACGAATATCCCCTCACCTCTGCAAGGACCCCAGACTTGCCGCCAAGATCCTGACCCCTCCACATCCTTCCATGCCTGGGCTGTCTGGCCCATGGCCGCTCTTCCAAATGTGGCTCCCCGGAAGTTGCTGAACGACAGATCCCAGCAGAAAACCCCAGACTCAAGGATGACTGAAGGTTAGAGCATTAACATGCATCCACATTCTACAGATGGAAGAGTAATGCAGAAATAATAAGAATCGTCCCCGGATAACGGGATGAGTCAGAGGAGGTTCCAGGAATAGACTGCAGATTTCCGTCTCCTATTACAAGCGGCATTACCAGGAGAAGGCTGTGAGGGCATAGTGACCTCACACATGTTCTCAGTCCAGAAATATTTGTCTTGAGTCCTTTTCCAGTTCCTCACAAGCTGTCATAAACTCAACTTCAAATCTTTTTTTCTTAAAGCCGACAACAGAAAATCAGTGTGAAAACCCTACTCAGGAATGTGTTTATGAATTTGTAACTTTCTTTGGGACTACTAGTCATAAATCCAGAGTCAAACGGGCCCTTCTCTCTGGCCAGATTTATGAGAATGCCAAAGGCAGTCTGGAAAGTTGAGGGTCAGTTGGCAAATAGGCAAATGCTACTGAACAGCCATCAGCTGTTACATTTGACATGGACACGGGGAGGTTTCCCAGGGCCTGGGAATGGGTACACTTGGGCTCGACAAATAAAGGAAGGAAAACAGGAGGAAGTGGGGGGAGGGAAGGAAAGAAGAAAGGGATGGAAGAAGACCTCACTGGTGGTCAATGGAAGTTTGATGTTTGATTAAATATTAGAACTTATTCCAAATAAGAGTTCGTTTGGAAATGCAGACAGAATCATGATTGTAGCATAGGAGAAAACCTGTCAGGTCCCTTCTAGCTCCTTCTCCAACAATGACCCACAGCACATAAGCAGGGCAAGCAGTGCGCACAGTCTATTAGTGCTTCGGGAAGAATATTGATTTTGGAAACAACACGGAAGGATGATAGTCTAGGAGTCTCAGAGAGGCTCTCTTGAGCCTGTAGAGACGTGGCAAAGTCACGATGGCCCCCGGAGTAGAGGGAGAAGGCCATCACGGCTCTCACCCTGCGCTCCCTGGGAATGGCGGGCCAGGACAAGGAATTGACGGATGCTTGGAAGAGCATTAAGCTCACGGTTTGGGACACAGGAACAGATCCAAAGGGACCTTGATGAATGACAAATCATCCTTAAAACCACAATGAGATCAAATACTGACACAGCTCAGTGTAAAAACAGGAACTTCAGGGAGTTGTACCCCTAGTTCTGACTGACAGAGCTATAGACATGGTGTCCTGATTTTAAAGACAGAAAGGAAATTAAGATGATGCAGTGTTGCCAGAAAGGGGGGTCCAGGTGGTCTTTTTCTCATTTTAACTTTATCTTTCTTCAGGCAGGCTTCTTAGGTGTCCCTGGCACACTGACACGTTTAAGCAAATACTTGGATGTTTCCAAAGTGCCGCTGGGTATTTCCAAGGCTCTGCTGCTTAAAATTAAGCTTTCTCCCTGACATTTGTTTTGCCAAATTGATTTCCCAGCAAACTACACTCTTAGAAATTGTGGAAAGATTAACGTCAGACTAGCCCCAATGAATTATTTCAAATTTCTAATTAATGGCATATGAATCAACAGTCCCCTTCATACAAAGAGAGGGTAGATCAGCCTTCCCAAAAGAATGTTGTAGTGGAAGTCTCGTCCTAAGAAGTTGTATGAAAAAGGGCTCCAAAGAGAACTGTAGTAACAATACTATCCGCAATGACAACATCAACACACACACATTTTACACCTGGCCCTGTTCTAAGAACCAGCGTCTCTGGGAAGCTCACCCTAGAGCCTACCCTCCTCTCCTCTATACACGGCGTACGTTGACATTTTACTCTCTGACGATCCTATAGAAAAGGCACCTATTCAACTTTGTTTTATCTGATATCTTAAGTTAATTTGGCCATGGAACCCAATTTCTGCATAACATCCATTAGCAGCAGCTGTGAAATGCTGAGGTGTAATCATTAATCCGTTCCACAAAATATTCGTTGGATGCCTTTTTTTTTCTTGCCAAGCACTGAACTAAGCAAATATTAGAAAGAGAAAATAGTAGAGAACTAAAGATCCAAGTAAGAGACATCGTAGAAGAATAAAGCAGGAAAGCATATAACCCCGTCTCATTTTAGAAGAACCTGGACGGTACGGCAGAAATACACTCTGCAAAGAGCATCAAAGCATCAGCCACACGCCCAGCCCAAGTGTGCGTGGCGTTTGCATCTGGTAAGTTTATCCACAGACAGGCTGAAGGATTTTGAGAACCTCCACCTCTCACGATAAAATTTATTTTAATTATCTTTAAATAAAGACCCTACACAATGTAAATCTGCATCAGATACAAAGGAAATTTATTCAACTTTGAGGAGAACTCCTTGGCCCTGTGATTAAGTGCGAGCCCAGGCCACCAGGAGAACTCAGTCCTTGAACTCCCCACTAATGGGATTGACCGCCCTCTTTATTATGCAGCTGGCCAGCGTTGCCTGAGGCAGGGGCTTGAATGAGTATGTCTCTGGAATTTCATTCCAGACCTTTACCTGAACCTGAAGAATAATAATAAAAAGTGTGTGTAGGCGTGTGCACACGTGTGGGGGGGGCACCTGTGTAGATGGAAGAGAAGGAAATGGACTGTGAAGATCAGACTAATATTAAATGTCAAAGCCAAGAGCAACTGCCCACCCTTATTCAGAGAATGCCGAGAATGAGAAAAAAACTTGAGGTCATAAGAACCATAAACCTGGGCTTATAAATTGGGCAAAATTTGCACACTTTGCTGTATCCAGTATCCCCCAACTATCGTAATTTTCATTCCCCGAAGCAATAATTGAGAAAGTTACATTTTGAATAAGAACCAAAGTGTCAGCATCCCCATTCTCTTAAGTGGTGTCAGAGCTCTTGGCTTTTTCATTTAAAATCCCTCGTCTTGTTCCATCCCAACAAGTAAGGACGGCCTTTCAAGTTGCCCCTCCGGTTTACAGAGCATGCTTTGGACTCGACTCTCCTCGTGATCTTTGACTCTGTGAGGACCTCAAGAAGACAAGATGACCCAAGTGCATGGTGCATGAGATCGGTTATTCTAGGTCTTGAGCTTTAGAGAGGACCACACTGCTGAGGGTAGAGTTAGCATGACAGTAGGCAAACCAACAAGTCATTAGAGTGGTGTGTGTGTCTGTGTGTGTGTGTGAGAGAGAGAGAGAGAGAGAGCACGCACGCACACATACACACGCGTGTACACACAGTCACCATATAAACTCCTCCGCTCTTTAAAACCTGAGATCCGCTCGTGGTTTGGTCCCAAGCCTCCTCACTCCCCCCCAAAGTTTTAACACACACACACACACACACACACTCTCCCAGACTCCACTGGGTGTCTGTCACTATCAGATTTTGCCATTTGCCATCTGCATCAAAAATATGAGCACCCCTTGCAATTTTCCCAAATCCTCTGGTGCCCGTACACAAATAATTCCTCATCACACCAGGGTCGGGAAACAGGCCTTCATATGCCATCGGTGGGATCTGCTGCATTTTCTGTACTTTTCTATACTCATGTAGGGCTCAGAAGGAATATTATTTGAGTAAGTCTCAGCTCATGTAGTCGTTAACTCTTTAGATGATCTGTATGTTCAAAGTCAGACTGGCTCGTAGCTCTAATGAAGACTGAACTTTAAAACACTTATAGCCATGATGTACCATCCCCAGAATAATTCAGAAAATTTCAGTCTTTGCTGGCAACACTCCCGCAGCCGGGCTCAGAGAATCAGTCCTCTGTTTATAGAAGAAGTGCGGGTGGGGCTCCTGCAGTCCGGGGAGGAGTTTTCGTTTTGTCGCTTTGTCTTCCTGGAGTCTGTTCTCTGCAGAGGGTGGAGGACAAGAAGTCTATCCCACAGCTCAGCCCCTCCCCAGCTTCTGGGCAGCACACTCTCCCGCTCAGCTCAGAGAGAGAATAGTTTGTATAAACAGGAGTGAATCTCCAGAACATTCGCAGTTAGGAGACATCTCCTGGCCGGCTCCACCTTCGGTCTCCCCGTGTCAGACCCTCTGGGGCACTTGCCTTCAAATCCAGACTCTGCAAAGAATTCGGACTCACTGTCCTGCTTGCCAACTGAGGATACAATTTCCAACCCACCAGCCTGAAAAGTCACTAAGCAACCGTCTGGTCCAAGACTCTGGAGGACTCTTCCACCTCCTGCCTGAAAACCTAAACAGCCCTTAAATAATCCTCGCCAGTTTTCATGGCATTGTTCTGATAGTTGGCAGTGGTTCCATTCCTCTGTATCACCTTTTGCCTGCACAAAGTTCTCTGACCCTCTTTCCAAACCTGAGCCGCCCAGCAGAAGGCTAAGGTCCCACACTCAAGTGCCTTCTAACATAAACATATAGCATAATTGTCACATCAGTTGAACTCAATGTATAAGATCTGATTTCCACACCCTTTCCAGAAGCATTGATGACTGGAAATAGTTTCTGAGAAAATGGAAAATATTAATAAAAGTCCAAGGATCTCAATGACTTCTAAGGAGCAGAGGAATTTGGGGAGAAAGGGTGTTTGGGCAGAAAATTGCGAGCTGAATTATCTTGAGAGGAGGGTAACGAGATACCAAAAACATACTTGAATATCACATAGTGTGAGCTATGTAAGTGCTGGCCACTCACGTGAGCATTTTTACTTGTGCCCTGTCCTTCCTTGTTCTTGAGCACTGTCCTCTGTGACACAGCCCTATTGAGTGAATGAGAACCAGACTCTGTATTTCCTTTATGTCGAAAAGAGTAAATTCGTCCCTAAATGTTCCTGAGCTGCTTTTCAAACTCACACCGCTTTTCCTCTTATTGGCTTGGATCTTGCGGATAATTTATTTAAAAGACTTAACTGGTCCCGTATGGCTGGAATCCATTTTAATTTCTAAATTGACCACTCTTCTCAATTGAATTTAAAAATGAAGAGGCTAGAGGTTTCATTCTGGAAGAGTGACCTCATCCACTCGCATTGGCCTGTGGGTCTTGACAAAGCCCGGTTCCTAGGCAGTGTCCTTGACCCTGCTCCTCAGGGTTGGTCCCATAGAAAATGTCTAACACATACCCTGAGCCCTCACGTTTAATTGTGATATTGGTGAGCATCTAGTCATCCAGAATGATATCCTAGAAACATGGGTGCCGAATAATCCTGACTGTGCGCAAAGTAAAGTGCTAACAATTCCAGAGACTACAGGAAGAAATCAGGGTGACCCCTGCCCTCCGACAGTTCACAGCACATTAAGGACATAAGACATCACCAAATTCATGCAACAAATCAAAGCATGATGAATTCCAGAATGAGAGAGTAAATAAAACCCATGCACATGTAAGGAAGAGTAATTTCAACCGAAAGGATGAAAAAGGTGTAGTTGACCTGAAACTTTCAGGCTCAGAACATGGGGTACCCTGTCTGCTGCACCTTGTGACCCAAACTGTAGAGTCTGGGGGTCAGTGGGTCTAGGAACACCACCGCCAGTCCATACTGACCCTGAATGAGCTTGGACCCAAGGAGGTTTGGTGAAGCTTACCAAGTACAATAGGTAAAATCAGCCCATTGAGACAAGGAGAATGTGGTCTACCCCAGGTTTTTTCAAGACTTTATTTATTTACTTGACACAGAGAGATAGAGAGAGAGAGAGAGAACACAAACAGGCAGAGGGGCAGGCAGAAGAGGAGAGAGAAGCAGGCTCTCCAGTGAGTGGAGAGTCCCACATGGGACTCGATCCCAGGACCCTGAGATCATGACCTGAGCTGAAGGCAGAGGCTTAACCCACTGAGCCACCCAGGTGCCCCTGGTCCACCTCATATTTGGACAGTTCTTTATCTTTCTATCACTAAAGCCTGCAAATAATGGCTCATCTAATTCCCAAATGTCAGGATGGGTCAGACAAGCTTAGCAAATTATTGAAATCTCTGCTGTATTAAGTTATGGAAAGACTCATGGGGTGCCTGCATGGCTCAGTCATTAAGCATGTGCCTTTGGCTCAGGTCATGATCCCAGGTTCCTAGGATCGAGTCCTACATTGGGCTCCCTGCTCGGCAGGAAGGCTGCTTCTCCCTCTCCTACTCCCCCTGCTTGTGTTCCCTCTCTCGCTGTGTCTCTCTGTCAAATAAATAAATAAAATCTTTTTTAAAAATTTGAAAGACCCTATTACATGGATCATGTCTGTTTGTAATACAATTTTATTCTTTATCTTTATAAAAAAAATTCTTTTATTATATATTCTTCTAATTATACATATAATATGTTCAATTACAATGCTAATAAAATATGCTAAAAGTATAACAAAACAAATAAAATCATCTGCAATCCCCTCATCCAGAATTGGCCATTCTTTTACATTGTGGGTATATTTCCTTCTAGCCTTTACTTATGAAAACTTAATTCTGATGTCACATAACTGTTTCCATACAAGTGCTGCTGGAGGTTAGCAGTTAGCCATGCCATATCCTGCTGTTTTAAACTGGAAAATGTAGCAGGATATACATGTCCACCAAGACAAAAAATAATACAGAGTAGGTAAAACAAAATGTAGAAAAATATTTGTGTCATATGATATTCCTAAGGACAAATATGTGATAAAATGTAACTCATAAGCTATTAAAAATAAAGTGGTTCTTCAGTGATAATTAGAAAATGGATGTGATGCAGGGCTGAATTTCTTTAAGGATAAACATCTCTTGTTAATCAAACCCAGGAGTTCTCTCCAACCAGGCTCTGCCCTAAAGCAAAGAATCCAGAAGAATGGAGGTTTTACCCAAGGACAGAGCCTCAGTTCGTCCTCCCCTGTCAGCTGGCCTCTCACCCTCCGATGAAGAGCTGGAGGTGAGCAATCGGGAAATACCACAGGACACTTGAGCGAAAGCCAGTCAGCGACCTCTGATTTCTCAGTCCTCGAATGGCCGGGGCCATGATCCACCTCCAAGAACTACTTCCTAGAGAGTTGGGACTCACAGTGCACATTCCAGGGGTCCACTCAGGACTTTCTCACAAAGCCCCACGAGCTCACAGAGACTGTGTGTAGGTAATGCGCTGAGAAGGTCTTCTACCAACCATCTGCTAACAAAGAGTCTACAGAGCACCAGGGGGAAGTGGCTGGAACAGAAAGGTCCCTCCTCTTCCCAAGAACAGCCCCCCTCCCCAACCAACTCTGACTTTCCAACTAACCCATCGAGGTAGAGTTTCTGGGCCAGCCATCGGCAGCCTGGGCTGGAAGGTTCATTACCACACCCAAATGTTTGATTAAACACTGGTCTAGATATTGCTGTGAAGATAGCACAGCAATGTGATATTGTGATAATAGATGATATTATCATCTAATAGCAATGTGATAATAGATGATATTAACGTTCAAATCAGTATTCTTAGTGTAAAGCAGATTGACTCTCTATAATGTGGGTGGGCCTCACCAAAACACTTGAAGGTCCGAAAAACAAAGACTGACCTCCCACAGGAAGAAGGAATCCACCCCCAGATGGTCTGCAGACTGTCGGCAACATCAACTCTTTCCTGGTTTCCAGCCTGTTGGCCTACCCTGCAAATCAGATTTGCCAAGCCGGCAATCATATAAGCCAATTCCTAAAAATAAGTTTCTCTCTCACTCTCTCCCCCACAAATATGTGTGTGTATGTATTTCAAATTTAAAGCCATGAGCTATAAAATTGCTAAATGTAAACTTCCAGCAATACTTTTGTGGAACCATTTATGTGACATCAAAATTAATTTTTCATAAGTAAAGGCTAGAAGAAAATATACCATGATATAAAAAGATGATCATTTCTGGGGGAGGGATTAGCAGGTGACTTTATTTTCCTCTCCTTCTGCTGTATTTTACTAACATCATACATGAGCAATCAAAAGAACATACTAATAAGGATAATTTTTTAAGACAAAGAATATATCCTATCAGTTCCAGTTCTCTGGAAAATGCAGACTAGTAAACCCTGCCAGGACCAGCATTTCTTGCCACTCATTTGTCCTTCTCCAAGGGGCCCAGCACAATCCCCTGTTTCCAGCACAGCCCGCAGAGGTGGGGACCCCGTTGGCAGCAACAGCACCCATGCTATCATTTCCGTGTCACTGGTGATAAAAATCGGGTCTGAAGTTTGGATGACTCCCTCCAGATCCCAGATACAGGGGGAAAGAAAGTGACTTCCCCCAGACCAAGGCTCCCCGACAGCAGAGCCGGGCCTTGACCCTGGGGGTCCTACCTCCAACAAGGCCAGGAACTGGAAGGCATGTTTGTCTCTGCTCCCCGCGCTCCAGGGGGGCTACTCATCCTGAGGCGTCTGCTCTCCTCCTGGCACGTGTGAGATGCTGGGAGCCCAAAGGGAAGAAATGATGTTCTTGAAAATACCTTCAATGTTTCTGGAACAGTTCACAAAGGTCATTCATACATCATAGAATTTCGTTCTTTGCCAGGAAGGAAGAGGATGCCAGGCACCTAGAAAATCTTGGTTTATAAACTCCATGGAGGTATCGCTGGATTTCATTTCTCCACCTTATCCCTTGCTTCTGTCCTCAGGCCTATACCTCAGCCTAATTCCAGAGTGGAAATAAAAGTTGCGCAGAAAGTCTGAGCAAAGTCACTTCCAAAGACAAAAAACCATGAATATCCTTGTTCCCACAGATTCAATCACTAGTGCAAGACCTAAGGAGCTTCAGAAATTTAAATCAGACTGCACAATTAATGACCAGAAACTCCAATTTCATGTTAATTAGTTTTAATTAAAAATTTTCCCTCTGCTTATCTACAAGGGCTTATTGTCAGCATCCCAGCAATCTCATCTTTGAATTCTCTGCATCGTATGCTTTACCTTTGCAGCTGAACAATAAAAACAATTCTCTGAATGGCACCTGAGTGGCCCATTCGGGGCAAGGAGAAAGCAGGTAATAAGGCAAGAAGAGGATTACAAGAACACACGTTGTAAGCTACACAAGAAGTCGACACCCAGACGGCAGGACAGTTCTTTCAGATTATCCAGGCATTAGCCAAGTTTCCCATCCTAACACGACATAAGACACTTACCCACACTTCCCAAGGTGACCACTGCAATGAGATGGGAGCGTCAGAAATCAAGGAATGGGAAGGTTCTAAAGGAAACCGCTTCTGCCGTCTTGTAAGCTCTACCATCCCACTCTCCAAGGAACTACTCGAGGGAAGCATCTGTTTCTGGGCATCTGGGTAGCAGAGAGCTGCCTGGCAGCATAAAAGGACGAGAGGAATCTGTTTGTTTGTGGAAGAAGCAATTCTGTGAACAGCATGGAGAGGAATTGGTCACTGCATTCGTGAGCACCTCACAGGAGACCACAAACAGACAAAAGATGTTAATTCACCTCCCCAAACAACCATATACACTCTCAGCCACAAGTCTGTTTTACAAACATCATTATTTGTGAAAATTTCACTCACATCCATTTTGTGGAAGGGCCAGGAGAAACATCCATTTTAAGTCTCTCGAATAACCCAGAATGTGAGCAGCCAATATTCTCAACGACACGACTGTGCCTGCCTTCAGTAACAGACCCGTCCTGCTTCCAGTCAAAGCTCTCTCTCAGGGTTTATAGGCATCCACTCCATTTTATCATAGTTTTGAGTGTTCTGTCAACTCAGCCCTACCGGTGGAATTAGTTTTCCCCTGAGCACTCGAGTCGTGATTCTTGGAAGGTAACAGCTGTGGGCCGATGGATCCTATATATTTCTGTGGAAACTACCGTTGTTTGGAAGGTCAGTCATCAAATGGGGCTCATTTTTCACCAGAGACAAAGGCAGTGCCAAGGTCTTTTCAATTTGTATGGAATTAGGCTAGTTTTAGAGAAGTGATAGCATGAACACCTGGGTAGTTTCCTTTAAAAAAAAAATGCACTAGAAGATTTATATCTTTAAAAACCATGAAACATTGATCAAGCAGTCAAGTGTTAATGACATTTGTAGAACAAACAATAAAGCGAAAGTCACAGTTATTTGTTAAAAACAACAAAAAGATCCTTGTTAAAGAGACCTTATTATTTCAAAATTTACTATTTACATGAGAATTATTATAATCAGTGAGATAATAAGCTACTAAGGTTAGAGATAGAGGTAACAGTGAGTATAGTAAAATAATGCTTTTTACCATATGTGGTTAATTCAGGAAAATTCAGGGAAACTTGCCGCTATGGCTATGAACAGTTGAAAGCCATGTTTGAAGCATGGAAATGGGCTCACAATGGAATTGCTGCTTTCATTATGGACACTTTTCTTCTTCTTTAGACAGGTTGGCTTGCTTGTGTATTTCTTGCCTTACCCTCCCCCCTTCTATCTGGCCTGTCACTTTCCTCAGATAATCAATGTTTACCAACTGACATAATTCTACTCATATCTTTCTGCATGGGTCATATCATCACAGCACAAGCATATATACCTATTCTTCTAAAATGTTGTTTCATTTCATCAATGCTTTATAAAATGTAAGACATCTCTGCCTTTGGCGTCTCTCGCTTACCCACTGTGTCCTGGAAATCCTCTGTTCTCTGGTTTAGGACTTCTTTTTTGGAGCTGCGTAGTAGTCCATGGTACTGAAACACTATCAAATTCTGGCTCCTCAAAATATCACCAGACAAATCTGCTGATCAGTCAAAGCCAAGCTTATGGCTTAGTGAGGTATGTGGGGCACCAACCCAAAAGAGTCTTTCAACGCCTCCAAAAGGGAGGACAAAGTAAGGATATTGGTTGAGATTTTGACATTGGACTTAAGGTGAATCTTTCAGTTTGGAGGCTTTGTTAGGTTGGGTAAGAAGCAATAATACTAATTTTCTATTTCCAGATTTTGTAAAATGGCTTACCTTCTAGAAGATTTGTTGGGCATGCAACAAACTATGCATATTTAAATTGGGCAATTTTGTAAGTTTTGACATACACTTTTACATGCATGAAACCACCACCACAGTCCAAATAGTGAACATATCCACCACTCCCAAAAGTTTCCTCATGTTTTTTGGTAATCATTCCTTCCCACCCCTGCCTATGACTCCCCCTCCCAGGCAACCATGGATCTGCTTTCTGTCAATGTGGATTCTAGTTCCTTAAGTGGAATCATAACACATGTACTCTTTTTGTCTGTTATCTTTCACTAGCACTATTATTCTGAGATTTATTTGCATTGCATGCATCAATAATTCATTCCCTTTGTAGTTGTAAAGTATTCCATTGTATGGATACATCAGAATGTGTTTATCCACTCACCCAGTGAAGGCTGTTTTTATTGTTTACTGTTTTGAATTTCTACAAATAAAGCTGCATTAAACATTTGTCTATAAGGACATATGCTTTCCTTTCTTTTTGATAAATACCCACGAATAGAAGGGTTGGATAATATGGTTGATATCTACCTTTTTAAGAAACTACCCAAGAAGACATACAGATGGCTGACAGACAGATAAAAAGATGCTTAGCATCACTAATCATCAGGGAAATGCAAATCTAAACCAAACCACAGTGAGATATCACCTCACACCAGCCAGAATGGCTAGGACTGAGAAGACTAGAAATAGTGTTGATGAGGGTGTGGAGAAGAGGGACCTTGTGTGCTGTTGGTGGGAAGGTAAATTGGTACAACCACCCACCACAGAAAACAGTACAAATGTTCTTCCAAAAATTAAAAAGAATTACTATGTGATCCAATAATTCCACTTCTGGGTATTTACCCAGATGAAAATAAAAACTAATTTAAAAAGATATATGCACACCACATTCACTGACACATTATTTATAATAGTCAAGACACAGAAGCAGCCTAAGCATCCATCCATAGAGGAACAGATAGAGAAGATGGTATACACACACACACACACACACAACACACACACACAACACACACACACACACACAGAGTGAATTATTACTTGACCACAAAAATAATTAAATCATGCCCTTTGCAACATGGATGGACCCAGAGTGTACTATTATGCAAAGTGAAATAAGTCCCACAAAAAGGACAAAGACCTCACGATTTCACTTATATGTGGAATCTAAAAAATAAAACCAATGAACAAACACATGGACAAACAAACAGAAACAGACTCACAAAGTAAAGTGGTGGTTGGCAGAGAGGAGTGGTTGGTGGAACAGGCAAAATAGGTAGAAGAGATTAAAAGTCACAGCCTTCCAGTTGCAAAACAGATAAGTCACAGAGATGAAAAGCACAGCAAAGGGAGTACAGTCAATAATACTGTAAAAACATTGTACAGTGACAGATGATGCCTATACTCACTGCGGTGAGCACTGGGTGATGTACAGAAATGTCAAATAACTGGGTTGTACCCCTGAAACGAATATAACACTGTGTGTCACCTGTACTTCAATAATAAAGAGAAAGGAACTGCCTGAGTGATTTCCAAACTTGTATCATTTTATATTCCCACCCATGTAGAGTATGAAATTTCATTTTCTGCATGTCTTCACCAACACTTGGTAGGGCCAATCTTTCTAATTTGAGACATTCTAATAGGTGTGTAGTGACACCTCATTGTGGTGCTAATGTCATTTCCTCAATGGCTAATAATATAGAATGTTATGCTGTCACAGAGCAAAGTGTTCTGTAAATGTTAAATAGGTCCTAATGATTGATAGTGCTGTTTATGTCTACTATTTCTTTGATGACTTTCTGTCTACTTGTTCTATTAACTTTGAGAAATTGTTATTGAAATTTTCTACTGTAATTGTGGATTTGCTATTTCTTTTTGAAGTTCCTCCAATTTCTTGTTCATATATCCTGAAGCTCTGTTATTAGGGTCATAAACATTTATAGTTTTTAGGCCCTTTTGACTAACTGTCCCCTTTAAAATAATAAGAAAGAGAAATGACTTTCTCTATTCCTGGTAATATTCTTTGGTATCCTTAGTATTAATACAGACACTGAAGCTTTCTTTTGATGGGTCTTTTAGCACGGGATTATCTTTTTCCAGTCTTGCATACTTAACCTATTTGTGCCTTTAATTTTCTTGTGGACAACTTAAAATTGGACTTTGCTTTTCATTCAGTTTGACAGTCTCTGCCTTTTAAATGGGGTGTTTAAATCCTTTACATTTAATGTGATTATTGATATTATCAGGGTTTAATCTGTCATTTTGCTCACATCTGTTCTTTCTTGTCCTTTTCCTCTTTTTCTGTATTTTGGGCTAATTGAATCTCTTTTATGATTCCATTTTATCTCTCTCTTTTTTTTTAATTCATTAGTTGTTACTCTGCTCTGTTATTTTGGGGTTGCTTTAGGATTTACAGCATATATCTTTAATTTATCACAGTCTACTTTCAAGCAATATTATACCATTTCATGTATAATTTAAGAGACTTAGAAACCATATACTTCAATTTCTGCCCTGCCTGATTTTAAGCTATTACTTTAATAATTTTACCTTTTCATATTATAGACCCTATAATACATTATTATTGTTTTTGTTTAAGCAGTTAAGTATCTTTTAAAGAGAGTTAATAATAAAAATTCCTGTATAGGGGTGCCTGGCTGGCTTAGTCAGAAGTACACGCCACTCTTGATCTCAGGGCTGTAAGTTCAAGCCCCACACTGGGTGTAGAGATTACTTAAAAATAAAATATTAAAAGGGGCACTTTGGTGACTCAGTTTAGTGTTGGACTCTTGATTTCGGCTCTGGTTATCACCCCAACATCATGAGCTGGAGCCCCATATCAGGTTCCACACCAGGTGTAGAGCCTGAGATTCTATCTCTCCCTCTGCCCCTCCCCTCACTTCACTCATACATGTTTTCTCTCTTCCTCTTAAAAAAAAATCTTTAAAAAAATAGTCCTATATATTTATCCATGTAGTTATCATTTCCTGTGTTCCTGATTCCTATGCATAGATCTAGATTCCCATCTGGTATCATTTTCCTTCTGCCTTAAAGGGTTTCCTTTAATCTCTGCTAGCTTGAGTCTGCTCGTGCTGAACACTTTCAGGTTCTGTACGTCTTGTTTTTCAAAGATAGTTTTTGCTGAGTATAGATTTCTAAACACTTAAAAGTGTTTTTCTTTCAAGCTTCTGAAGATGTTGCTCCTCTGTTTTGTCATTTGCAGTGAGAAGCCAGCTGTCACTCTATCTGTGCTTCTGTAGACATCAGGACTTTTTATTCTGGCTGCTTCTAAGGTTTTCTTTTTAGCCTTGGATTTAAGAAATTCATTTATGCTGTGCTCTGGTATAGTTTTCTTCATGTTGTGCTTGGGGTTTGTTGTGATTCTCAAGTCTTTGTGTTTATAGTTTTCATCGTGAGTGACTATTATTCTTCAAATAATTTTTTCTATGTTCCCACTGCTTTGAGAATTCCAATTCAGTGCAAGAGGTTCAATGAGTGAACTGTAGTTTGATGCCTTTCTTGTAAATAATGTGTTTTGTCTTTCAGAAAGTTATTTGCAACTTTAATCCCTCTGGACAAAGATCCCTGAAATAATAAAAATATGTTAATAAGGACATTGTTATAGTAAAGTTATGTTAAGGTGGACAGTATGCTATGTGATTATAGAGATCTTCTATTTCTTAGTGTTCTCCTTGTCATTCTTCAGCTTGCACTGAGGAGACCCTATTAATGAAACCTGCCTATTTCTGTGAAAGTTCAGTTACCAAAACCAGCTCCCACAAAATGTCCCCAAGTATTGTTTTGGTGGAAACATTAACTTCCTTTCCCAGACATGCAAGATAAGTTTTATATATATCTATTTCCAGTTGTTGTGGTGTTTGCCAAGTCACATTTCACTTAATAGTTGAGTCCAGTTACCCAGGAAATCAACTGATTTAATTAATTAATCTTCTAATTCCATCACAAGAAAGTGGAACAAAGGGAAGCTGAGTAGCTCCAAAGGAAAATGTGTAAAATCCCACCAGTTAGTTGGTCATATGTTTTAACCAGTAAATTGTAGCAAGACAGTGGGCCCATACCAAGGAATGCCTAAGAATAAAAAAACCAGTATTATGAATTGGGCCTTGCAAGTAACATAGGTCAGAGTAGCCTTAACGGGGCTGGAAAAGAAAGACAATCTCTAGAAAAATCAAGAACAAAAGAATGCAGATGAAAGCATGACTGTCTGTGGTTTTGTTCTGTAGATCTTATGGAAAGATGTCTCTATTTCATGCAATCGCTAACCTGGTTCAAAGTTCTGGGGAGAAACTGTTTCATTCTAAAGATCATCTGCTTCTGGGGCTTTCTCAGAACCTTTGGCTTGAAGTCTCCAACAGAAAGTCTTTTGTGAGTTAAGGATAAGTTTTTGCCTCTTTAACTGAGACCTATAACTCAAGAATCAGTCCCTTGGAATTTTACTATTTTAGTTGTTAATAGTGCTTAATAATATCCTTTCCTTTGAGGCTTGGGAGTCTGATGTCTCCTTCAGAAAAGCAGGTATCTGGGTTTTAGATAGTATAAAGTCTGTCTAGGATGATATTAGGGAAAGGCTGCTGGTACCCATTTATATAATTGGGTGTATTACATGAGTCCCTGCAATATTTGACCATGTCCACTTGCAATAGTTTGGAACCTAGAATTGGAATTAATATTGACAAATATATGGGCCTGCTTCTTACTAATGCATGAACATTGAGTCAACAAGTCCTAGAGTCATTTGACCTTATCATTAAAGCCAGTGGTAGTACCTTAGGTCATGAAAGTTCTAGAATACCTACAAGTTTTCCTTATTTGACTTTTAGAATTCTCTTTGTTATTTCTTTCTTTCCTGGAGTTTCTGAGCAAGTGGAAAGGTTTTGCAAAACTCTTTAATAATAGTCTCAATAAAATGGAATTCCCAGTCACTTGAGAAGGAAGTAGTAATTCCCCAAGTTGGGAACACAAAGTCAAAAAAATTTTTGCTATAAAGAAAATTAGAGAATTTCAGAAAGACTTCAGTCCATCCTAAAAATAAACAGTGTTGAAAAGACATATTCAAAACACACTTCAGATGGCAGGTGTATGGAAGTCATTCAGAGTTGAGCGAAGTGGTCCTGAGGTTTGGGCTTTTGCCCATGTCCCACCTTTACCCACCTTTACAATTTCATCATATCTCTGCTGGTGACAAGTAAGACATGGGCCAGAGACCTTCCCCACTTTCAACCTTAACAATTTGAGTAAAATTTCCCCATCAGTGTTGACTGAGAACATTGGCCATTTTTCATCTTGTGTTGGTGAATTTTATATAAAAATTTTTTTCAAGCTTCTGTTTGAAAGTCTTTTACTTTGAAGTTGATTTCTTGCCTTCTATAATAGCCTCCATGAATCTCTCCAAAGATTTAGTCTCTTGGTATATTATGAAGGTTAGAATCTCAGTGGGGCTGCCTGTCTGACATAAAAATCAACCAGGACATTTCCTTTAGCCTCTGTGTTACTCCCTTGTGTTTTATGTTGTGCTACTTTTTTAACAGCCTTAGGGCACTCAGGCATTCTTTGATCTGCTGTCCGCTAATTGAGGTTCCTACTAAGGTCAAGAACTCTTTGTTTACAAAACATTCAAAAGTCATGCACTATTTTCAAAGTATAGCTACTTACTTATTTATTAGGCTCTTATTTCTATTCTGCCCCATCGGTAGATTTTGCCACTGGTAAGGGGTCTTTTTCTAGAGGTGAGGTGAGATTTTTTTCAGCTTAACTCATCTGATATTTTCCTGTTTCAGTCCTAAGATAAGACCCATCAACAACCAAGAGTAAGTCTGCAGTTTCTAAAGGGGCTTCTAATACATGTTTCAGGAGCATGGTTAGTTCACAAACAGAAATATAATTCACATATCATAAAACTCATCATTTTAAAGTACATAATTCAATATTTTTAATATATTCACTGTGCTCTGCAACCTTCAGTACTATCTAATTCCACTTTTCCAAAAAGAAATCCTGCATCTATCCACAGTCATCTTCAAGTTCCCTCTCCATCCATCTGTTGGCCAACACTCATCTACTTTCCGTCTCTGTGCAGTTACCTGTTCTGGACATTTCATATAAATGGAATCAAACAATATGTGGCCATTTTTGTCTGCTTTTGCTCAGGCAGCTTAACGTTTTCAAGGTTCCTCCATGTTATGGCATACATTGCTACAGGATAAGCGTAGATCCTGGTTTTTGCTGAATATTATTCCAACGTATGGACATACCACATTTGTTCACCATTCATCAGTTGATGGACATTTGGGTTTGTGCCCACTTTTTTGCTATCATAGATAATGCTGTTAATGAATATTTATAGAGTGATCATAAATGACTATTTTGTACACATTTTTATGTGAACATGTTTTCAAATCTCTTGGGTATATATCTAGGAGAAGAATTCCTGTGTCATATAGTAATCTTATGTTTAACTTTTTGAGGAAGTGCTAAACTTTCCCCCCATGCCCACATCATTTTATATTCCCACAGGAATGTATGAGGGTTCCAATGTCTCCACATCCTCATCAACACTTGTTCTTTTTCAACTATGATGATGACAGTGACCATTATGGCCATCTTAATGAGTGTGAAGTGGCATTTCATTGTGTCCTTGGTTTTCATTTCCCTAGTGACTCCTGATGCTGAATTCATTGTTTCTTGATTTTAATTTCCATTTGCATATCATCTTTGGAGAAATATTTATTCAACCCCTTTGCCCACTTTTTAAATTAGATTATTTGTGTTTTTATTTCTTTTTATTGTTATAAGGATTTTTTTTAATTTTGGAAAAATAGATCCTTATAGATGTATGATTTAAAAATATTTTCTCATTCTGTGGATTTTTTCACTTCCTTTCCCAACAAAGTCACACACACAAAAAGACATCCATAGTCTGTAAGTCTTCCCCATGATGTAAGTTTGCTTAAGTCTCCAGGAATTCTAGATGCTTAGTTTTTCTGTAAAATATTATTGTAATATTAAATAATCAAAATAATGGTAGATTTTCTGTGCAAAATATCTACTCTTATCTGAATATTACTGTTAAAAGAAAGGCTAAAAGAGATGAAGTCATAATAAATAATAATTTTGCATGCCAAGCAAATAGCATATTACTAGATCATCTAACTAAACAAATACTACCAACTCAGTTCAGTTCATTGAATAGCCATAGGAAAGACTGAAGCATTCTAATAATTTCCCTTTATGCTAAATGAAAATTTCAAGAAGTAATTATTCTTATGTCTGATGAATAACACCATAAAAACCACCAAGCCCTACACCAAGTCACCAAGTACTAAATTCATCCCACAGCTAGTCTGTGTTAAGAACTACCAACCCATCCAAATTAGGATGAAAAATTCAACTCTGAGATCAGAATGGAGGACACTTGGGGGTCTGGGAGAAAGATGTGGACGCTTGCCTCTGAAAACTCAAAGTGTACCTCTTCTTATACAGCAATTTTGCTTCCCAAAAGTCATATGTAAATTGTGCTGTTCTCAAATCTATTTTATATGTACCAAAAGTTTTGTTATTTAAAGATACATCATGGTGATCCTTTTAAAAACAAAGAACTTTTTAAAAAAATTAAATAATACCAAAAAAATTTTTTTAAGTGGGAAACACCTGGGTGGCTGTCAGTTAAGCATATGTCTCTTGATTTCGGGTCAGGCCATGATCTCAAGGTCATGAGATAGAGCCCCATGTGCAGCTCTGCACTGGGCATGGAGCCTGCTTAAGATTCTGTCTCTCAAAAAAAAAAAAAGTTTCTCTCCCCTGTCCCCTCAACCATGGGCACTCTCTCTTTCTTAAATAAATAAATAAATAAATCTCTTAGTGAATAATAATTGCTCTCCAGTTAATCTCTACCATAAATTTAGGTTTTTAAATCCTGCGTTTTCTTAAAATAGGGCACACCCTGCAATGAGATGGCAGCTGAGCAATACAGATTATTCTGCAATGATGGAAAACAAGGGATCAGCATGTTTTAGGGTGTAGCTTTGGTTTCTGCATTTTGAGGAATGTGTTAGGTCTGGAAAGGATCCAGAGATGAGCAGCCACAATGATTAAGTTAATGGAAACTAAGACCCTTGAGAAAACATTAGCAGATTCAAGCTTATTTAACTTGGAACAGAGGAAGCTAAAGTCCCATTTATTCACTTTCTTCAAGAATATACAATGTAGGGAAAGGCTTACAGTAAAATATGAAGTGAACAAACAGAATATAAAGTATGACCATGGCTACATAAGGATAAAAATAAATGTGAACAAAAAGTACAAAGACAAAACAATGATGAAAGCGATGGCTACACTGCTGAGATTAGGCATAAAATGTGTCTGTTTAACACTCCCTTTAATGCTGTTATAATACTGTATTGCAAGATACAGTAATATAATTATATATTCTAGTGCATATAGCAATAATATAACAATGTTATATGAATATATAAAATTTAGTGGGAGGCAGTTTAGATATGTGTGTATGGCAACCACAGACAAGACAGAGGGGAGAGCAGGATCTCCCCCACTTCTCAGATCACCTCCCCTCCTGACTCATCCACTCCTCCTTCCATCCTGGTAACCTCAGGGATCCCAACACTATCTCCATTGGGTTTGCTGGGGTCATTACGCATTTTCATTCCTTGATTGATTCAACACAGATCGGTTGACTACCTACTATATGCCAGACTAGAGATGAATAGGTCAAAATCCCATCATGCCTACTCTCACTGAACTTACCACATTTAAAGAGATGAGTACAACAAACACAGTATGGGCAGGGAGAGTGGCCAAGGAGGATGCTGATGGAGACATTAGAAGGGGAGCTGGTCCAATTTGTGGGGTTAAGGAAAGATTTCCAGTAGAAATGTCAGTGAGGCTGGGGGAGAGGATGTGTTGGGAGGAAGGCTCCCAAAAGGTGGAAGAAAGAATGTTCAAGAACTGAAGTTGAAAAGGAGGGATGTCTGGGTGGCTCAGTCGGTTAAGCCGCTGCCTTTGGCTCAGGTCATGATCCCAGGGTCCTGGGATCAAGTCCCACATCAGGCTCCTTGGTCATCAAGGAGCCTGCTTTTCTCTCTGCCTGCCACTCTGCCTGCTTGTGCCTTCTCTCTTTCTCTCTCTCTCTCTCTCTCTCTCTGACAAATAAATAAATAAATATTTTTAAAGAAAAGAAAGAAAGAAAAAGGAGAGACAAGTGACATGCCCCAAGAGGGGGACAAAAGCCAGGTGGTGCAGGGCATTATCCATCATACCAGTGAGCTCAAGGTTTGTCCTATACAAACTCTTTGAGGGCTCTAAGCATGAAAATGACCTGATGAAGTCACCTTTCAGGGAGATGAATCTGGTGGGGCTAAGTCCAGAATAGGTTGGAGGAGAGAGATGCAGGGGATGGGGAGGTAGGTTCAAAGGAAATTCCAACAAATGATTTCAACAGTTGGTATGGAGGGAAGGGGACAGACTGAGAAGTCACCTAAGAGGTGGAAAATGAGTTTGGAGAATGGTTAGTTGTGCAGAGGAAGAGGATAGAGATCCAGGAATGTCACATTTTTTATGAAACAGGAAAAGAATTGGAGACTAGAGTATAGATGTTCCTTGAGGTCAAGAAGAGCCAATGACATCAAGCTTCTGGGGGGCAGGTGAGACAGTATGCAGTGCACTTTGGGATGCTGGCTCAGGAAATGTGAGCTCAGTAAAAAAATAAGTAGGAATGGGGCGGCATGGGAGTGGGCAGCAAGGAGCCAGATTCAAGCTCTGCCTTAGTGACTAACTGCAGACCTGTACTCAGGGGCACTACAGTGGGACTCCTGTCCCTACAAAGGCCCAGATGGAGGAAGGAGCTCAGACAAATGCAGCAACTATAGCATGGCATATCGTGTGCTAAGGTGAACCCACCACAGGACCAGATGCTAGTGCTGGTCCCAGAGATGGAGATGCCTGAGCTAAGTCTTCAAGGGCAGCTTTGACCAGCTTCACACAGAAAAAGGGAAGAGTTCTTAAGAAAAGATGTACATAGTGTGGACTCGAAGCAAGAGAACTAGAAGCAAGAAGGGAGATGGGGGCACAGATCACCCTCTGGAAGTTGCAGCATGAGGGAGCAGGAAGTGTTGGCAGATGATATCAGAGAGCTCAGTAAAGTGTAGGGCATGAAAGTTGCTAGAACTTTACCTTTGTAAAGGAGAAAGGGAAGGAAGGAGGGTTTTTTTTAATGATTTTTCTTCTTATTATTTATTTATTTGAGAGAGAGCATGTGTGCACAAGCGGGTGGGAGAGACAGAGATAGAGGGAAAGGGAGAAGGAGACTCCCTCCTGAGCAGGGAGCCCAGTGGGGGGCTGGATCCCAGGACACCGAGATCATGATAAAGGGAAGAAGTTGTAAAGCAATGCAATAGTGTGTTGAGATGTGCATCTGTCAGAGGCCGCTGACACTTTTTTTCTATTTCTACAGATCATCAAACATAAAGATCCTGGTTACAATCATAGCAAGTTTTTAAAATATGACAAAGACCTTCCTAGTTCTAGGAGTGATGATTAAGAGATACACTACTATGAAATAGCTTTTCCTAGAACTTCATTTTGTCATTACAGTCCATGGGTAGTATGTGCATGGGTTTCTGCATTTTGAAGGTACAAGATCCGAGTCAATGAAAACTGAATCTTCCTTCTATGCCCAGACCCCACCATTCCTTCCAGGTTCTTGTGAATCATCTCAAAGAGACAGTCAGCCTTTCCCTCCTTCTCTCTCAACCTCCTTTTCTCTTTCTCTATTTCCCCTCCTCCTTCCCCCCCCACACACACGTGCACACACATTTCTTACACAGATGGCAACATCCCAAATATGCTGTTTTGTCACCTCTGCTTCTTTCTTTTTAACAAAGGCTTAATTTTGTCTTATGTAGACGTATCATAAATTATTTAACCAGTTTCCTACTTTCCTACTGATGGACTTCTAGTCTGATGAAACTCTTTTGCTACTTTAAAAAAAGTGCTACAATAAATATCTTCGCAAATATCATTGCACATGGGTCATTTTCCTCCAGTAAAAAAAAAAAAAATGTGTCTAGGATAAATTCCTGGAAACTGGAACTGCTGAACTATTGGTTCTTAGAAGGGTATACATATTTTTAATGTTGACAAATGTTGCCTATTTGTCCTTTATGAAGGTTGTACAACTATATACTCTCCAAGCAATTAGGGCTTGTCTCTCCACATGGTTGCAGAATCTTTGGGATATCAATCTTCTTCTTTGTTTTTTAATTTTATCTTATTTTTTCAGTGTTCCAAGATTTACTGTTTATGCACCACACCCATTGCTCCGTGCAATACGTGTCCTTCTTAATATCCACCACCAGGGTCTCCCAACCCCCCACTCCTCTCCCCTCCAAAATCCTCAGTTTGTTTCTCAGACTCCACAGTCTCTCATTGATCATTCAATTTGGTATGTGAAAAATGTTACTTTATTTTAGATTTGCTTTGACTATTTTTTAAAGGTTTTTAAAAAATTAATTTATTTGTCAGAGACACAGAGAGAGAGAGCTCAAGTGGGGGCAGTGGCAGGCAGAGGGAGAAGCAGTCTCCCCTCTGAGCAAGAAGCCTGACAACGTGGGGCTCACCCAGGACCCTAGGATCATGACCTGAATTGAGGGCAGACACTTAACCTACTGAGCCACCCAGGCATCCCTGATTTGACTATTTCAGGTTAAACACCTTTTCCTGTGTCTAAAAGCCACCTGAGTTTTTTTTTCACCATGACAGATCATCTCCTTGGCCCACTTTCCCAATGGGTTGTTGATAACTTTCTTACAGATTTGTAAGAGCTATTTTTGCCTTAAGGAAACTAATGTCTTTGTAAAATGAGTTGCAGTATATTTTCATTTTTTAAATTTTTCTTTTATTTGTGAACCATTTGCCATGTATAATTTCTTTAGTTTTATGTAACCAGATTTAGCAGGCCTTTTTTAAATAAGTAACTTGTGGAATTAGGGTTACATTTCTAGAGCTTGTCTATGCCAAGATTATTTTTTTTAAGATTATTCCACGTTATCTTCTAACAATTTCTCTAATTTTATTATTATACATATAAATTTTTTTCATCAAGAACTTATTTGGATGTAAAATAGGAAATCCAATTTTAGTTTTTTCCAGATATTGGGTATAGTTGTTCCAAAGCCATATTTATTTCCCCTGCTGATTTGAAGTTCTACCTTTATAATATACAAAATGACTAGAGTGGGCCTATTTTGGTTACAATGACTTATCTATACAGTAAACCATTCTATTTTAAATATAGTATGTATTCCCTTCTTTATTCTTTTATTTCAAAATTTCTTGGCTAAATTTATGTGTTTATTTTTCCACAGAAACTTTAAAATCAGCTTATATGGCTCCCAAAGAAAAGAGCCATCAGTAATTATATTTAACTCTCATTAAATTTATAGATTAACCTAGAGAGAAATAAACCTTTATCATGTTCAGCCTTGCTATCTTTTTTTAAAGATTTCATTTATTTATTTGACAGAGGGAGAGAGAGATCACAAGTAGGCAGAGAGGCAGGCAGAGAGAGAGGGGGAAGCAGGCTCCTCACTGAGCAGAGAGCCAGATGCTGGGCTTGATCCCAGGACCCTGAGATCATGACCTGAGCCAAAGGCAGAGGCTTTAACCCACTGAGCCACCCAGGCACCCCAACCTTGCTATTTTTTTTAAATAAACTTTTCTTTATACAAAACTGATTTTATGTCTTTCAGCACAGCTTTAAAAAGTTTTTCAGTTAGATTACGTGCAACTGTTGTTAAAATTACATCCATGCATTTTAGCCTTTCTAGTCACTATTTTAAGTGAGACCTTTTCTTCTACTATATCTCTACTGGTTTTTGTTTATATGCAGAGAGACTGTTGATCTGTGCCTATCAATCTTGTACCCAGCAACTTACCTATGGTTTTTCCATTGGCTGTCCTGGATGTTTCAGTTAACAGTCATATCATGTGCAAATAAAGATAATTTTATCTCTTCTTTGCAATGGTTATACCCCTTAGCGCACGCTCGCTCTCTCTCTCTCTCTCTCTCTCTCATCATATACCTTTGGCTAGCATCTTTGAAACAATGCTAAATAACAGTCATGATAGGCAAGTATCCTTTCTGATTGTTCTTCACTTTAACGGAACATATGCCTGACAAGCGCACTGCTGTCTTCGGGCCTACACATGCAAGCTGTTATAAATATTTATCCCTTATTTTAACCTCTTTTAATCAAGAACGTACACTGAATATTAGCAAAAGCATTCTCGGCACATTTGGAAATGATCTCACCATTTTTCTCTTTAAATATGAATTTGAATTCAAATTCCTAAAATAACTCCATTTTGTTTATTTTATTCTTTTTTGCTGCTGCGGGATTATATTTATATTATTGCTCATCTATGGGGATGATTAAATCTGTGGCTTTCTTCTGGTATCCTATTTGTGTTAAGGTCAACAAGATAATATAACACACATAAAAATAATTTAGAAGCTGCTCACTCCTTTTCTTTTTTATATACTCTAGAATACCTTAGTAAATGTTGGAATTTTATACTTCTTAAGTGTTGGTACAATTTCCATGAAATAATCTAGGCCTGATTCCTTTTTTCAAAAAGTGGCTTTTGAAAATTTTTTGTATTTCAACTGCAATAACAGATCTCTTCAAATGTTTCCCTTTTGGAGGTCAGTTTCGGTAAAGCATTTGCTTTAGGGTCTGAAATTATTTATGCAGAAATAAGGAAAGTAACTTGTTTCAATTCTTTCATTTCTGCTTACTTGTAATTATTACCTATCATTTTATGCATTTGTGCTTTCACTGTTTAACTTAACTGGATTTGCCAACAATATATCTATATTTTTGCTTCTTTTTTTATTTCAAAGATCTAGCTTGTAAATTTACTTATCACTTCTATCAGTTTTTGTTTGCTAATGCGACCATATCTGTTGTTCTTTACTAACTCATTTCTTTAGCTTATTGGATAATTATTTTTCTACTTCTCCAGTTGCATTCACCATGCACTATGTTCATCTTCCTTTGATGTTAATGCACATATTTAAGACTATGACTATTACTCAAGACTGCAGTTTCTTGTTCCATAATTTCTGCGTGGAATTTATTTTCCTTATTTTTCAGATATCCTCCAGTTTCCGTATTTATTTTTCCTTTTCCTCGACAGGAGCTTACAAAGGATCTATTTTGTCATTATCATCATGGTTTTTACTATTTTATTCTTCATTTACATAGGATAGTGATTTCTTTTTCAATATCTGGTTTGTCTCATTATCATCAGAGAATGATATGTATGTAATTTCTACTCTTTGGAAATCAGCGTGGGGTGGGTTTTTTTGGTGAAATTTTGTGAAAATTTTAATGACACCATTAAAGAAGATATATTCTATTCTATGGACTGAATGCTGATTGATTTCAATTAGCTATCCTGTATTAAATGTTATTTTTTTTCCTGCCTGATCTGTGAAGAACTAAGAGAAAGAATCAAAGTATCCTTTTTTAGCATTGTGTATTATGCTTTGTGCTGCTTCCAATAAAATATTCACTGTGATAATGGTTTTTTCTTTTTGTTTCTTTCCTATAGCTCCCGCAACGCGTGCTCATCTTCTTTCTGTCACCATTTCTGCCCTCAGCTCTCAAACCTCTGCTCTCTGCACCAGTTTTATAAAGGTTATTGCTTAAACCATTTCATCCTTGTTTTTTCTTTCATTTTTAAATCCATGGACACTTTTCGGTCACAATTATATTTTATTTTTTATGTTTTTTAAGGTTTTATTTATTTATTTATTTATTTGAGAGAGAGTGGGCACTAACAGGTGAGAGGGGAAGAGAGAGAGGGAAAAGCAGACTCCCTGCTGAGCAGGGAGCCTGATGTGGGGCTCCATCCCAGGACCCAGGGATCAAGACCTGAGCTGAAGGCAGACACTTAACTGACTGAGCCACCCAGATGCCCTGGTCACAATTTCAATCTGCTTTGTGACATTTTATTTTTTATCTGCCATTTGCCTTTCCTTTGCTTTTATCCTTTTTTCTTATGACATTTTTACAAGGAATGTGTTTTCTTCTACTCCATTGATGCACCCACCCCCAGACCAGTTCATCATAGAAGGGTCATGAGGCAGGGCAGGTTGGTTGGGATTCTCTTTATACCACATCATGAGTTTTTTTAGCTTTTGGTTCTCTCCATACAACGGAGATCTATAACAAATCACTTCCTAAAAATATGGCAAATCATTGCAATTTTTCATTCCCTTTCATCTTCCCTGATTTTCTTGTATGCAAATAATTTGGGGAAGTTCCTTTTCCCCCAAGATAAGACTTAGGCTCATCTCTTGAAGTGCTCCTTATGCCTTGGAAAAGCGTGCTGTGCCAGCAATCTGCACTACTGTCTCACTTTCTTTGCATATTCCGGAATCCATCTTTGACCTTCAATGTTCTCTTTTATACATTGTGGTTTAGAGTAGTCACATCTCACAGTTTCATCAAAGTTGGGGGAGGGGGAAGGAGTTTTGCTTTCCTTCTTCTCCTTTTTGCCATTACGTGATTTCTTAAAGGAAAGGAAACAACCCCTTCTTAACTCCATCATGATGTAGGGAAGTACTTTCCCCTCCCCACACAGTCTTCTAAAAAAACAGTTTTCTAAGTTAGAAAATTATTCCTTCACTTTACAAGCACGTAGTTAGAAGGTACCGCATATTAGGAGCCGCACAGGTGCGATGGCTACGACCCACCTGGCTATGAAAGCCAGGCTTTCAGGACCTCACATGGGTCTAAGGGATTACTGCATGGGCTCTGCCTTTAGCTGGTAAAGCCCGAAATGACAAGAGACCTGTGGACGGAAGCCTTGCACCACTGAAGTCAACAGCTGAATTTGAGCAAATCCATATATGATCAAAATCCTGTCCTGGAGCCAGCAATTTACTTTAGTTTGAAATCTAACCCCCCCAGCAACAGCTGTTTCTGACCCTCGCCCTGGCATGGAGCCTTTCCCACAAGTGGCCTTCACAGCTGGGAGTTCAAAACAGTCTATTCTTTCAAACCAGTTGCTCCCTAAAGCATTTGTCCCATCTGCCCAGGATTTTCCAGAGTCGGGACCGGTACTGCCGGAGTCAGATGTTGTCACACACTGAGGCACAGGCCCGCTGCCAGCCCAGGGCCAGCCAGGCCCAAATGTATCGGCTTCCTTGCAGCTGTCCTCACCAGAGCCCAGTGGGCCCTTGGCAGAACTCCCCCGTGTGTTTAAAACAACGGTTTCTCTGACAGGATGGCAACGCGCTTTAGGCTCTCTGTTTTTTTAGTGTACAACTCTGAGAGCAGGGACAGACTATGTGAAGTCAATTTCTCATCAAGGTAAAATGATTAAAATGAGCCAAGAAAATACCATGCCGTTACAAAATACGTCTTTATTTAAGGATCTGGAAGGGCTTGGCAAACATTTTCAAATATTTTCAAATGTTCTCCTATCTTAGTATTCTCATAGTGGTTGAATCGCTAGAAGTTACAAATATTCCCATTTAAAAAGTAAACAGGGTGATTGATTACCTCAGGTGGGAAAAGAGCAATGCAAAGGATATTATGCAAGAGTTTTTGGAAAATCAGCTATTTCAACACAAAGGGAGAGAGAGGTTCCTGATTAGGCAAGCCCTGATAATTAAGGGTGACCTTCGCTGAGGGAAATTTATTCAATTTATCCAATAGTTAATAATGGAAAGTCATCTTACCTGAGAAGGCTGCATGGTAAGCGAAATGAGGCTCTTCAAGGAAACTGTATAAATTAGAAACACTGTTTTGACTCAAGTTTAGTTTGATGAGACCCGTGTAGTATTAAGCATTTTTTTCCTTTGCATGCACAGGATTTTTTCAAACTCTTACAAAATATTATTTTTAGAATATTACTCAATCTCTAACCTCTTAAGGGTTAAGCCAATGTAAAGAAGACTCCCTCTGTTCGAATGCCTTTGTCAGTTAAAAAAAAAAACCCAAGACATTTGAAAGAGTCACTAACATACATGAATATCCTTGAATTTGAAAGAAAACAAATTTAAAGTGTGCAACAGAAAGACAAGATGCTCTGAAGGTTCTTAAAATCATTTCTAAAACTAATAACATCTGCTCAGTCGAGGGCCTTAGGAACCATGTTAGGGGCCCACTCCATACATCAACTACTAATCATTTTTGAAAGAGCAGGTATAAACAGATTCTTGCGAGCCAACATCTTTTGTTCACAGTTTCTGGAAGAAAGGTAAAATAATCCTCTTGATAATAGTATCTTCAGGAACTATCAGCAAGGACATCATCCTTCTTTATGGCAAATCCTAGGAACCGTTTTCTCCCCCTACATGTGAAAGCCTACAAGATCATGCTTTGCATTGACCTGACCTTCAAATGGTAACTCACATTTCCAAGGCAGCAGTGTGGGGAAGGGACTCTGATTTGCTCAGGCTTTGCAAGCAATAGGACCTCAATACATGGTGGTCAGGGGAGGCTTGAATGTCGATAATGAAATAGACCAGCTCCAAGCCCCTCTTGGAAACACAAGCCCTCACACAGGACACAGATGGCCCCAATGGTCCCCACCTCCTGGTGCCCATGACCTTGGGTCACACCCTCCTGCTGGATATGGACCAAAACTGCTAGCTTGCTTCTAACAAACAGGACAGGGCAGAAGCCCTCAGATGTCCCTTCTGAGATCAGAGACTGTGACTTCCATTTCAGCTGCCTCCCCTGTCCTCTGTTAGGTGGCTCACACACAGGAAGCCACTGCCATACTGGGAGGCAGCCCTGAGGGGAGGTCCACCTGAGTAAGGTTGGAAGCAGGTCATCCCTAGGTGGAAGCCTGAGGTGGTGGTAGCCCTTGCTGTCACATTGATGGAAACATCCTAAGATTCCCAGGTTCCTGAGCCACAGAAACTGTGAGATAACATATGCGCATTGCCCCAGCGAAAATATAGAGTAATGTGTCAGTAGCAATAGGAAACAAACATATATATCTTTAAGCAGAATGTTTCCAGATATTCCAGGAGGGCTAACAGAACAGCACATTCTGATGCTTCAAGATACTTAGAAACCTTGTTTTAGAAGATTGTTTCACCCTTCCTGAC